>CALNHX010004253.1:0-131268 GCA_940337035.1 Agriotes lineatus | reverse complement strand
ATACACTACGTTTGCAATTTTGGTGCCAAACGCCAACCAATTTAAACCTTGGTTTGAAAACCCATTAACAAAGGAAAAGGTACTTAATTGTGTAGCTTTGCTCTGTAAAACATTATTAATGTACTTTTTGCAGGTTTTCTGTTTTCTTCCGATGCATGTCATATGCTAAAAATTGATTAAAGAATGCATTTGGGGCGAAGAAAGTATTTATAGATGAAGATAATATGAATGTAAAATGGTCATATTTATGCTTTATATGAACTTCAAGAAAAATGAGGGGTTATGAGCTGTAAATAAATTAACCAAACGCCACCTAAATTGGGAACAGGAGGAAGATGAATGTGCGGTTAGCGGCACAATTATTAAGCAATAGTGTAAGCTTGGATCACTCGTATATTGTGAAAAAAGGGGTTGTTGGTTTTGATGTTGCTGGACCTACAGCCAAATTTTGTAAAATGATCAATATATGTTTTGATATATGTTAAATGTAAGAAATGTATTTTTCAAAAATCTCCGTATGCAAAAAAAAAATATGCATGATAATATTGATAATCTAGTTGATTTGGCAAATTGCTGTATACATTATTTAACTAATTTAAAATTAGAAAATTGGTAAAACCTGTCCCTTGAGTCACAAAGAAAAATTGTCTTTTTAGGTATATGTTTTAAAAAAACATGACTTCACTTTATAACTCTATAAATTAGCCAAGACCATCTAGAGGGTCTTCTTTAGTGCATTACGTAGTCGTGGTGGAAACAATAATAACCCTTCAGCTTACCAGTTTCCGTAATGCATACAGAAGACTTCTAGGCAAGGCATCAGATATCCGGTTCCAGTTATGGTAATTGTATAGATTTTGAGGGAAACTCAAATTCTCCATGTTAGGAGTGGTACCCCAAAAAAATGTATACCTGATTCTATTTTAAATAATCAAACTAAAGATGAGGCTCTCCATGAACACGGACTATTTTGAAAACCTTTTTGGGGAATTTTCAGCTTTTGTTGAAGATGTAGTTAAATATAATTTGGCAGGATTTGTATTTAGAGTACAAAAAAATCATATATTGTGATTTTTGCAAGCAGCTATTAATTAGTACAAACAGTAGCTTGCTGGTTTGATATTAAAAGTAGGGGATATTTAAAAATAAGCATCCGATGATGTTATTTTTTATCTGTAAAGTAAATCGAAAGGGAATATAAAGCAGATAGAAGCAAAAAATTAAGTGTTTTAATATAGTGCCTTCGAAAATAAGATTTTTCGAATTATTAATTTAAAAGTATTTTCTAACACCGGCGGTTTACGAACATATATCCAATCAGGATGGTTTTTTAATTACAGAGTTGGAATTAGAAAAATTTATTATAAAAAAATATGTAACCTTACGGATACATTACACTAATAAAAATAATGTGTTAAAGATAATTTAATTCGTCGAAAAGTAACACTAAATTAATAAAAATTTTTTCTGTTGGTCATATTTTAAGTCATCTTTTTAATATCTAAATCCTAGAATAAAAACAGCAGCTTAAAAACACGTTTCACGGAACGTGTTTTTAAAAAATTTTAAAACACGAAACAAATATAGCAAACAATAAGGGGGTTTATTAAAATGCGTTTTTTTGTATCTTGATGTGTTACATTATATTTGTTTAAGGTAAGCAATTACATTCCCCAAACTGCTCAATGCGCAGGTTTTCTTTCACTTTTAAGGATGACTTCAGCATCGAATAATACTGCCAAAGTGAAAGCATGTGACCGTTTCTTGCTCCAAAATCAAATGAATTAAATAGGAGGGGTATTTCCTGCGAAAAAATTATTATGTTACACTAATTTCCAAGATTGTTCGAAAATTCCTCTAATTCCATACTAATTCCCCTAGTAATTCTCCCTAATTCCTTACTAATTTCTCGAATTCCATACTAATTCCCTTAGTAATTCTCCTAATTCCTTTACTAATTTCCTCTAATTGCTTACTAATTCCCTTGTAATTTTTCTAATTCCCTACTAATTCCTAGTAATTCCCCTAAAATCTCCACAACAATAAACTAGTAAACACCATTAGTATAATAATTAGTTTATTCTAAGATAATAACACCAAAGTGACAATATTAATATCTACTCTTCAAATTAAATAAAAAAAATTATAAGCAAGATAATTAGATCTAGAAGATGCATGTTGGAAATAGCGGTAAGGATTTCGAAGTAAACCCAATTTGTAATGTGGTTCGAAGTTTCGACAATTTTATTTCGTCATCCTCAGGATTCTGAAGATAAGCAAACCAAGATTGTTAAGTCCATACATACAGACTAAGTATGGGTCATTCCTAAAAACGCTAAACACCAGTCATATAATCGCTTAAATGTACAATTAGCTATCATAGTTATAATCCCATATTTTTTGTTAATAATGTTTTGTTTGTTTATGTAAATATCCTTGCGGATGGCAAAATAAGATTGTCAAAACGTCGACCAAATAGATTTCAACCAAATTTCTTCAAAATCCTGACCCCAGTTCTCGAAATACTACTTCTACGTTAAACTGCATGATTGTTTAAACAAAGTCTTGAAGATAATTATAAATGTTTGCAATAATACCCCATGAAAAATGAACATTTATATTTACATAAAATACAGCATCAGAGTGTATATATCTACGGTTAATATTGAGGAGATCCAACCTTTTTAATTCAAATGGCCCGATTCCAATTAGATTGATAGGACCGCAGAAGATTAAATCTTTATGTGCATTATTAACGTCTTCCTTTCGATGCCAAATAAAAGAGTTGAGCTGGGCTTTTAAAAACTTTATTTTGTATTGCCCGTCCTCACTATCTTAAATTATTTAACCAATGAAAAATGGCTGGTCGTTGAAAACTGCGTAATAATTCTATTCTATCTAATTTAATTTCGGACAGATCATTGTCCCCTATCACTCTAAAGTATTTTTGAATAGAATATATACTTTTTCTCTTTGTTCAGTTTTAGTAACAATAACTAAATTATTGGCACTGTTAGATTATAGGTTATGTTTCATCGTGATTCGCGTATATTGGAGTAAGATAGGTATAAAATAACTTCATTATTGGTTAAATAAACATGATAACAATTCCGCCTAATTTATTTGTACACGCTAAGGCCCATCACTTTTCCATCATGCAGATCCTGAAATGTAGCGGATAGCAAATAGGTTTCTTTATTATAATACGATGAAATACCTTCTAATATGTTTTTTCGGAAACGTTTATAGATATATCAATTGAAAAGTAATGCCAACGTGACAATCGTTAATTTACTATGCGATTGAAGAAAGGAGGAAGCTAATTAACAGATACGTCAAATTGACATCAAGGTACCCTAGGTGAGACCATTGACATTTGGGCACCAAATTAACTGTGCTCTACTTAGAACCACAGATCTAAAGACAGAGTAACAAGGTCAGCACATCACCAAGATACACACCTGACACAATGGTTGCTACGAAAGCAGAAAAACCGAGCTCCAACTTTATAACTCGGAAACTAGGCCAAGTGGCGCACTGCACCGCCAGACGCATGCGCAGAAAGCACCAGCCTTTACACTAGTAGGTACAAAGAGGTTATTGATACTGCATCCATACATACATTTAAACTAAGTTGAATGTATACATTTAAAAATATAACAACAATAATATAGATTGAAAAGGTTAGAAATAAGTTTTAAATACCCTTTTTAAATGTAGAATTGTATTGTAAAAAAATAAGGGTCGCCCAATTACAAAATAAAGTAAAGCATTATTTTCAGATGCACCGGAAGTATTTTATGCGAAATCGTATAGCCCTCAAAAAACTATATACAGGGTGTTTGAAAAGAGGTTAATAAACTTCAAGGGGTGATAATACTCATCAAAATTATACAAAAGTTGCAGTAAACATATGTTCGAAATGCGTTCTAAGAGAGCTACAGCCCTGAAAAAGGTGATAAAAAACAGATTCTATTTAATTAGAATAATAGGTACAGTTGCGAATCACTAAACCAATTTAACAATGCACTTACTTACTCCAAGGAAAGAGTGTAGAAGAGTACTGTAGTGTGGGAAACGTTTACATTCGTTGCTAAAGATGCAGGGTTATGTCTAGAGTTGCGTGCGCTGCGCTGTACTTCCTTATATTCCTCCCTAATTCCTCAAATAATTCCTCTAATTCCTTAACCAATTCCCCTAATTCCTTAAGCAATTCCCCTAATTCCTCAACCAATTCCCCTAATTCTTCCACTAATTCCCCTTATTCTTCAACTAATTTCCCTAATTCCCCAACTAATTTCCCTAATTCCTCTAATTCCCTACTAATTCCTGGAACTTGTACACCAAAATTCCCCCGCGGAATACCCCTCGATTAAATATAAGTGGAAATGAAAATAATCGCAGACTTACCTTCTCGTATAAATAGGCAAGAATTACAACTTCTGTTACCGAGAAGACTTTGTTATTTTCTCACCAATGGCAGAAATTTCAATAAACCTTCTCGTAAGCAGCTTTAGACTTCACGGGCAACAAATTTTCTCGCAATAGATTCCCTTTCTTTAAAATATTTTCAGGAATTTGATTTGACTTTGACATTTTTGTTTATAAAATAAACAACATTTCCATAGCGACTCGTGACCAACGTGATTGATCAAGAGAAAAAATTTTGAATGACACTCTTGCAAAAACGCTTAAAGTATCTCGGGTGTCTATGCAACTCGACTGCGCCTCGTTGCATAACAACACCCTCGAACTTTAAGCTTGTGTTTTCGCACTCGTATCATTAATAACAATACAACCAATAAATGTTCTTATCTAAAACTATGACTTTTATTGTTTTATTTTTGATGAGTAGGCCTATACACCTTTTCCTAACATGCATAGTTGGGTTTATCAAAACTATTATTTTCATTGCAACACTGAACTAAAAAATCAAACATTTTAATAATCTCTATTACCTATACATTTTTGATAACAACAATTGTTAAATGTATTGAAATAGATATTGGTATAGTTCAATGTGCGGGTTTTCAACGTTCAAATTTACCGCCGCTTGCGACGTCAAATTTACCGCGCTTCTGCGCACAAGCTCTTATTACCAATTGTATACCTGTTCTTGTCGATCTTCTTTGAACCACCTGCCATGCCGTATGCTCGTTCCAGTCTTATATGTTCGAAGACTCAAACATACATACAGTGAGTATGCATGCTCTTGGGATTATTTTAAGTGAAAATATTTGTACTGTCACATATTTCAACTGTTTTTCTATAAAATGAAATTTTAACAGTAAATTAAAGATATCAGTAGTAAAGGTTTTATCTTGCATCTAGTTGAATCCTTAGCAATTATTACAATCTTCAGACGAAGCTTACGACTAGAGATGGGCGCGTGAGTGAATTTTCGCTCACGTCACGCACGTTTCACGCTTGCTTTAAACAGTCACGTTCACGCACGTTCACGCTCACGTTCACTCACGTTCACTCACGTTCACGGCGTGACACGCCACTCACGACGTGACACGCAGCTTTTATTTTAAAATTTAAATTCAGATAGAACAGAATGTTCCAATTTAAAACCAATGAAAAAACCCCAAAGAGAACTAAAAATATGTTTTGCACCTGACATAATTTACGTGATATGTTGCAATCAGCATAGTTGACATAAAAAGAAAAAAATGGAAATTGACTACAATAACTTCGACAAGGGATAAATACTGATTTCTAGCAATTATATTTCTTGCAGCTGTCTTCAAAGACATTACTTTTAATACCAAAAGCTGTCATTGGAATTGACGTTTCCCTTATTGTTATGAGTACAAAAGGTATATGTTGCTAGGCAACACTTTTAATTCGTAGGTTTGAAAGTACTTTTACGTTCAAGGATCAACATTTTCAGCTTTAACTCGAATTCTGCGCTCTTCTAAAATTCGCCCAACTTTAGAAAATACTCTTTCGCTTGTAGCGGAACTTGCCGGTATGTTTAAAGTTTCTCAAGTTTTTTTAACAGTTGCGTATGTACACCGTTTTTCCAAAATCCTAAAATGTCATCTACATTTCCGAATTTTAATTTAACATATTAATTTAGTTCTGTTTCGACATCATCCTAATTACATGTGTCATAGTCAGAGCTATCTCTAAGTGTAGAAAGATAAGAATCTGATGCTGATGTACCAGTTTTGAGTCGTTTGCTATGTATTTCATCATTATCATCTATAGTTTTATTTGCATTATAATTTTCTCTTTTATGTGAAGGTATGAACTTTAAGGATTTATAATTAGGGTCCAAAAAAGAAGCCACATAATGTAATTTGTTTGGCACAATTTGTGATTTAATGAATTTAAAAGTTGCTGCACCTTGCAGTTTTGTATTCGTTACTAAATATTTAACGTGAAATTAACGTGAAACGTGAATCACGCCTTGGAAATTTTCACTCACGTTCACTCACGTTCACGTCACGATTTTCAAATATTAGTCACGTTCACGACGTGACACGCCGTGACACGACGTGACACGACTGTTTTCACGTCACGCGCCCATCTCTACTTACGACTACTACTGAACAATATGGCAATTTTGAGGTAAGTAACTCGAATGAGAAAATTTAGTCTTACACTTAATAATTAATAATGCACAAATTGATTGGCACTTTCTAGGAACGTTATAATTTGATTATCTAATCGGCTGAAAATCCAATATGAAACCTAAGACTGTTTAGCAACCAAAATTTTGAGAATAATGTTAATCAACATCAGCGTATCTATAAAATGATTTAAAATATTAAGGGTAATGGGATTAGAAATTTATTTCATACTTATTCGGCAAACAGAACGCAAAGCGTTTAACTTGCATCTCAGTTACCCACCACGTTATCTGTTGGTCGTGGAGTACCTCAGGGTCTATATTAAACCGCCTTTGATGTTCTACATTATATATTGACGACACGCAGTAATATTTCTGATTTGATCCTGAAAAATAGCACACTGAACACTGTTGGTTTTGACCTTGATTATATTTATGGCGGTTCTACACAACTTTCTTTAATTATTGTATGTATGTATGCATGTATAATCTGTAACCTCATTTACCCTGCGGTGTAGAGGCTGGTGCTTTATGCGCTGGCATCTGGCGGTACAATGCTCAGCTTGCCCCGGATTAGGGATACAGAGCTGGAGCGCGCCTTTGGTGCTTGCGCAGCAACCATTGTGTGAGTTGGTGATGTGTTGACCGTGTTACTCTATCTTTTAGGTCTGTGTTTCTGAGTAGAGCACATTTAATTTGGTGCCCAACTGTGAATGGTCTCACCGAGCCCGATTCTAATCGCCAAGGATACGGAAAAATTACGACCCCAGCGGGATTCGAACCGAGGTCTTGCTTAATGCAAGTCTGGCGCTTACCCAACTGCGCCACGCGGCTAATTTTATTAAACCTACAAAATCGGTTATGTTTAATTTATACGTTTTAAAATTATTTTTCATTAAGTCGTTTCTTCTTCTTCTTCGGTCCTTTTCGATCCTCTGGGAATCATAGGGCGTCTGGTGACGTCTCGATGACAGTTTTGTTCTAATACAAGATCGTCAGCCTTGTACTATTTACACCGTTACACTAACACTTAATTTAAACATTTTTGAGTTAAGTTAGTAATTTTAGTCTTTACACAATACTTCAATTAACTGCTTCCATTCTTCCTTATTCTTAGTCAATTCTTTGATTTGAGACCAGGTTAAGTTTAAGTTGGTATATTCTTTGTTAACCATCCTCTTCCATGTTATATTTGGTCTTCCTAATTTTTGTTTACCTTTTATAGTAAACTCCAGAGCTTGTATGGTTACGTCTTCCACTGGCTTTCTAAGTGTGTGACCGATCCATCGCCATCGTCTTCGCTTGATAATTTTCTTTGTAGGTTCTTGGTTTTTATTTTCCCATAGTTCCGCATTTGAGATTTTATTTGGCCAGTATATTTTTAAGTCTTCGCAGGGATTTATTTACAAAGGTTTTAATGTCTTTTAATTGTATTTCGCTTAATGCCCATGTCTCCGAACCATATAGCAGAACACTCATAACATTTGTATTGAAAATTCTGAGTTTGGTGTTTTTTGATACTTCACTTGAATTCCATATCTTTCGCAACATATTAAATGCATTCTGAGCTTTATTTATTCTTAGGTTGACATCTTTGTGGCATTTTCCTTGCTCGTCTATGACACTTCCTAAGTATATAAATTTCTCAACATTCTCTATGCTGGCACCTTCTACTATTATCTGTCTGTTGTCTAATGGGGTTGTTTTTAGTATTTTCGTTTTAGTGGTGTTAATTTGCAATCCAATTGTCTTACTGTGTTTAATAGATTAATCTTTTTTTGTAATTGATTTCTATTTTCTGTAATCAGGCATACATCATCGGCATATTCCAAATCCTCAAGTTTTTGGCCAAATCTCCACTGTAAACCTTCTTTGTTATCTGTAACTTGTCGCATTACCCAATCAATAACAATGAGAAAGAGCAAGGGTGGTAAAATACAGCCCTGTCTAACGCCGTTTTCTATAATTATCTTTTCCGATATTGTGCCATTATGTTCAATCCTTGCGTTGTAGTTTTTCGTATAACAATTTAATTAGGGCGCACATACTTTGCAGGTAAGCCATAATTTTTCAGCACTCGCCATAGTTTAGTTCTGTCCACCTTTATCAAAGGATTTATTAAAATCCACGAATCCTAGATAGACGTTCTTTTGCCATTCGTTTGCTTCCCCAACAATTATTCTTAGCGTAGCTATGTGGTCTGTACAGGATCTTCTTGCTCTAAAATCCAGCTTGATTTGCTCTGAGTTTACTATCAATCTCTCCTTTTATTCTGTCTAGTGTTATTCTAGTTAAAATTTTTGCTTGTAGTGTTTATGATCGTTATAGCTCTCCAGTTATCGCATACTTTTCTGTCTCCTTTTTTTGGTATTTTTTATGATCAGCCCTTCGGTCCATTCTACTGGTATTTTTTCTTCTGTCCATATATTGTTTCAATAAGCAGTGTAATATTATAATATTACATTCTGCTCCTGCTTTAATGTGTTCTCTTGGTGCGTCATCTAATCCTGCCGCCTTGTCGTTTTTTAGTTGTTTAATCGCCATCTCAATTTTTTCTTTTGAAATTTCACTCAAGTTTACATGTAATTCAGTGACCCCATCTTCTTGGTTTTCTTCTTCAGATTTGTCCACATCTGTCTTCTGTTTTGTGTATATCTCTTTGAAATACCCCATCCATCTATTTATTACCTGTTCTTCAATTTTAAGTATTTTACCTTTTTTGTCCTTTACATGTGTCGTCAGTGTCCCTTTCTTTCCAGACATTTTTTGCGTTTATGTTATATAATGTTTTTTATATCGTTCATTCCTGCTGTTTTTTTCGGCTTGTGTTAATAGCTCTTCCTGCTCTTTTCTTTTATCTCTTCTTGCGTTCTTCTTTATTTGTTTGTCTTTAGCCACATATAATTGTTGGAGTTGTCCTTTCTTTTCCTGAGATTTTTCACATAATAATATATGTTTGATTTTTTCCTTTCTTCAATTAATTCCCATGTGTGTCTTGTCATCCATCCCTTTTCTATTCCTTTTTTCTTGTTCCTATATTAAGTCCTTTACTAGTAAATGTAGTTGACTTTGTGTATACAGATTGCGGCAGGCAACTAGGATCATAGCAAGAGCATGGGGACCTTTACATGTGGCCGTAATTGTGTTTAACAAACGAACAATCAATGTACGATAGCGGTAGGTCGTTAGGACCACTATAAATTACAAGGTATATATTCGATTTTTAAATTTTTTAAATACAATTACTGCCACATGTAAGGTCTCCTTGATTTTGTTATGGTCCTAGTTGTCTGCCGCAATCTGTATATCAAAAGCGTACTTATACAGGGTTGCCTCAAAAAGAATGGGACACCAAATGATCGTGATTAAACCAATTAAACCTAATATACCTCTGTACAAAGTCCCTGTAGTAAGAAGTTAGAAAACCGTGAAATTCAATTATATTTTTTTTAATTGTTTTGTTAAATTCCACAGATGTAAAGATATTGATCTCAACTTTGATACACATACTTACTATTATGTACCCCTAGTAACAAGAAAATGTTTGTAAAATAGACCTTAACTGTAAGAGGCCACTTTTTTAGCGCTAATAACTTTGTTATCTGTAACATTTTTTACAGATTTTAAATTTTAGGTTATTATTTGAAGCTGAATTAAAAAGTATAAAAATAAGGTCCTCTTAGTTCATAAGCGTGAAAAGCAACCTTTTACCTTAAAGTTCCTCTCGAAGTTTTTAGTTGTCATTAAGAATTTCTAAATTATTAAGTAGCTATGATCACAAAAGCAGTGGGTAGTGATCGTTATCTAGTAAACAACAATATTAAATAATTAATGACGTTGGTGACACAAAATGATTTCTTTTGTGCTTGCGAAAATGTTGCGAAATAACGCATAAGAAAAAATTCTATGTTAAAAAATTCTACCAACGTCATTAATTGATTAATCATTGTTGTTTACTAGGTTACGATCACTGCTCATGTTTTTGTGATCATGGCTACTTAATAATTACAAGTTGTAGTGACAACCCAAAAGTTTGAGAGGAATGTTTAAGGTAAATGGTTGCTTTCGCCCTTATGAACTAAAAGTACCTTATTTTTTATACTTTTTTAATTCCGCCTTAGACAATAACCTAAACTTTTTAAAAATGTTACAGATAACCGAAGTTAGAGCTAAAGAAAGATTTTGAAGATAGGTAACGTGCTTCTTACAGTCAAGTGCAGTTTACGAACATTTTTCTATTAGTGCACTACTTATAAGTAGTGTAGTATGTACACCAAAGTTGAAATCAATGTTTTATATATATTTTGTGGAAAAAGGCAAAATGAATAAATCGAATGTCGTGCCTTTTACACGATAATAGGGTACTGTGGCTTTAAGGAATTAGACCATACCCCTTACAGTTCGAATCCAGTCCGTTCTGATTACTTTTCTCATCGAATTTAAAAAAAGGCGTCTGAAGAAACTGATTCAAAAGCGATAAAGAACTCGCAGCAGATGTAGGTCATTTCAACGCAAAATCAGAAGATTATTATTTTTATGAACGTTTACAGTTGTTATTAAAACGTTTTAATACTTGCATTCTTAGATAATGAGACTATGTTGTAAATTAATTGTTTGTCGGCAAAATAGTTGCTTGTTTTTGTGCCTCGCCTGGGATATAAAAACGACCCCTCATATGTAATAAATGTTATAAACGATAACTAGCTGTAAGGTTTAGTTTATTTCTAATCTATGTAGACGGTCATACAAATAATTTTTGAAAAATATCGGAATACACTCCTTAAATTTCAATTGAACGATGTTATAGATTCAAAATTGTGTTTGCCCATGAAATAAACAAGTGAAATTATGCGGACACAAAATTAGAATATAAAACTAGTTCATAACATGAATGTATTATTTAAACTGTTTGTACGCAAGAATCGGCTTTGGTGTCGGCTTGCTGGGTGGAGTGGTGGAGTTGCAATATTATTGTTATGAATAAGGAGCCTTTATGCAGACAAGCTGTATTACAATTGTATCATTAGGTCAAGTTCCACACACATTATTTACAAAGAGAATATTTTATGCGAACGTTGTGCTTTGCACTTATACCAATGATAAGTTATCAGATCAAACAGAAAACCACGGCACATTTTAATTGTATATAAAGCCCTGTATTTTATATCATTTTTCAATATACTTTTGAACTCTGAAATGTATTCATTTGTGAACAGGCATTGTATACAAATGTCCTAAGAGGTAGTTAGTCCTGGCTACTCCATTCACATCTTATTACAAAAATGCTTCATCTCCCGCATCAAGTGTATAAACCTCTTCAGTAAATTAACCTGGTCTTATAACTATACAACGTATGTTCCGAAGTGCGTTCTGAATGAGTACAAGAAATAATCTAGGGAACTACACAAATCGAAAGGTTGCATAAATTCAAGGAGCATAGCGGACGGATTTGGAATTGAAAAGATCGTTCAAACAAAGCAGTTTTGTGTAAAGGTGGCGATATTAATTTTTTTAATCTTAAATTTAAAGAATGCACATTAGTTTTGAATGTAATTTTATTATATATAAGTATAAGTAAGTTATTAATTTATAAGATACGTGCTAATACCTTCATATTCCAAATATTAAGAGCAAACACGAGTTTTGAACTCGTTGAATTTTACGTGCAGTATCCTAAGTGACGGAGAGGCCATAAATTTCACTGCAATATGAAAAATTAGGAAGCCCTAAAGATGTACAAAGCACAGACGTGGTTTCAGTTTAAAAAACTTTACCTCTAACGAAAGAAGTAACTAGAATAACTTTATAACCTCGCTTCTAGTTTAAAATATGTAAATTCAAAATCAGCTGTTTACTTTTAATACACGTGTTAAAAAGTAAACAGTTGATTCTACTTTTAGCACGCTCAATTATTATACTTGATTATTACCTTAGAAGTGTAGTTATGACAATGACAATTTAGTATTTGTAAGGATGATATAATACGGCTATGATCTGAACAGCCAATTGGAAGGAGATATGAAATGTTAAGACACAGCATCATCATTTTTGGTCAGTATTAAATGAACCTTATTACTCTTGGCGGCTGCCACTTGGCCAGGCCAAATCTCAGGGTCTCTATTTGGTATTCTATTTACCTACCCCGTATTACAATGTGATCTCCGAGATGAAATATTGAATCAAATAAACAAGTTTTATCTGAATTTAGTACAAATTCTTTACTTATGCTGTTAGGGCTATCAAATTTAAATTCATTATCAACTTTCACATATTTAAATGTATTTGAAACATGTGTTCCTTTTATTTTAGAACTTACTAACTACTACAGACAACTTAAAATTCACAGATGTAGATATTGTTAAGGTTGTACGTTGCGGCGCCAATTTAAATATGCACTGGCTACTCTATTTTGAATTGAATTATGCCTTTTTAGATTTTCAAAAACTTTAAATTATAAAATGATAACACTTGAAACTCTTTCAGGGTTTTGGGTTCGATTATTATTAGTGCTTTGTTATGTAAATTTGATTTTCAAATATTTTTTAACGGTGCACCTAAATTACTTGTCACCTCTTATGTCAATTTAAATGTCAAGAACCAATCTCAAATCAAATATGACAAATGATCATTTCTATTTTTATACTATTAACTTTATATTATATGGTAAGTAATTGTTTATAATTAATTTCACTTTTTAAATTGTCTTTTATTTTCTTTAGCATTGATAGAACAAGATTACTACCCACCTTGTACTGATCTCACATCACCTCCAACACAGCAATCCCTCTGAAGTAAGCAGCTTCAACCCTCTCTTACTCTTGCTGTAATGTCCTGCTCACAAACATTGATAGTCACTCCCTACTGACCAACATCTGTCAACTTGTCAACTCCCGACAGCTATCAGGACAGACTGCGTCTCACTCTTCTCACACACCTGGTACCTTCCAGAATCATTCTCCTTCAAACAGCTCTCTGGTAAGTTAGCTGTCACAGATGAACTCCAACTGTCACACCGCTCCTGTAGCACCAAGATTCACCAACCTCTGTCGTCAGTAACCAACAGAATACCTCGAATATGGTCGTCCCTCAGCTATCTTCCTTGAATGGATCCTCTCATCTTCAGAACGTCTCCACGAACTCAGCACTCAGTAATACCCAAACTAATGTAACTCCCTGTCAATCGTATCCTACCAAATAAAGCTATTTTAATCCAAATCTATAATTGTTCACTTCTATATTAACTCTTCTTGTAGTTCTATTTAGTTTTCCATTTTCCAGTACTCTTCTGTAACTTATACTTCATATCTTGTGCCCTCTTATTGATATTTCACTTCTATTTTAACCACGTATATTCATTAATTAACCCTTTCAATATTTCGAAACAAATACATTAAACACAGGGTAAAATTTCTATATTCTTAATCTAACCAAATTTTAAAATTACATGTGTTTTAAGTTGTTTTTTTCTAATAATTAGAACAAATTTTCCTAACTACGATATTTGATTAAGGCCTTCTATATTATAATATCATTTGACCCTTACCTACTTTAAATTATATTCTTATCAGAATCTGTATCGGTCATGATTGATACTAATATCTATTAACTTTCTAGATTCAAAACACATGTAAAACGTTAAATAGTTATTATTTCCTTAATAATTTGTTTCAAATTAGATTTATTTAATAAACTTATTTCAAACTTCCTCTACCTTATGAATTGCTCAAAATAGATTGTATTGATATCCCAAATTGCTTTTATAGATTCTAAATTTATCCAAAACCAACACATAGTGTACCATAACAATATACCGGGTGCTGACTTGCGGGACGCACCATAGGGATTTGGACAAGTAAATTCTTTATAGTAAATTATTTGCTCGCCTAATTATTTTAGAGCTAAATTGTAAATATATTTTTGTAGAGAAAAAAATACTGCATCCATTCATACTGTTGCTATCAGTTTTTCATTTTCCGGAACTGAAGGAATGCAAAAAATCAAACTAGCATTTTAAAAAAAATCAGTGATGCTATGGAATTATTGAAACAAGCCAATGCCAACGCAAGTGTGTGCGGAGCGACAATATGTGTTGTTTGTTTGTTTGCCATTGATGTTTGACGTTTGTAATAATTCATTATTAATTATGTTCTGCTGAATGTCTCTAAGGTACCTGGACCTTGTCCATAACAAAAATGGTTTTATAGTGAACGTTCGTTAAGTAAGCTCTTTGTTTATTTTAAAATATCCGTATCGGCAAATTCCAAACAGTGCAACATTAATAGACTGATACATTACGTTTAAAACTACAGACACGTTATTAAATAATTGTAGGTGCAATAATGAGGTTTATAACTTCCACCAAAACGAGAAAAACGACAATACGTTCAATCTTTTGACGGCAGTGACTGTATGATCGCCCCGCACGCACTTGCGTTGGCATTGGCTTGTTTTCAATAATTCCATGGCATCACTGATTTTTGTAAAAAATGCTAGTTTGATTTTTTTGCATTCCTTCGGTTCCGGAAAATGAAAAATTGATAGCAACAGTATGAACGGATGCAGTATTTTTGTCGTCTCTACAAAAAATTTATTTACACTTTATCTCTAAAATAATTAGGTGAGCAAATAATTGAACATAAAGAATTTAGTATGCAAATTTGCTATGGTGCGTCGTGCAAGTCAGTACCCGGTATATATATATATATATGCTATAAGCCCCTATTTTTAGGAAACTATGCCTTCAAAAATAATTCTGTTATATTTTTAATGACTTTTAATATAATCAAGACCTCTTATCTCATTGGGCTGGGTTCATCGTATCTAGCATGCTATCTAATATTGCAATGAAATATTATAACCTAAAATTAGCTTTATATTTGAATGTCAAAATTTACTTTTCAAACTCTTCACACTAAGGTGTACTGACAACTATGCTTTTACATTTGACGTTTAAAATTTTGTTGACTTTTCTAGATAATTTTTGCTTCAGTTTCAGTTAATTACTTTTCAACATTTGACAGTATTCAAAACTTCAATATTAACTTATTTTAACAAACCTGTTTTTTGTTACTTACGTCCTCACTACGCACAACACTCACCATCAACAGCCTTCTCGAACAGGTAACACCTTCAAAACCTCCAACAGCTAATCCTTCCTTGGTCCTATGAACTGATGCAAGCTCCAACCTCCTGCAGCTGCCAATGTCAGACGTCACAACCAGCTTCCTACCTTTTAGCCCTGTAAGTTACTGAAAAGAACACTTTTTTTTCAGCAGCTACCGCTTCCTCTAGTCCAATCACCACAGCCACCAGTTCCTGTTGTATGCCTGTACCATCAATCCAATTCCCGTCACTATTCTGCTCACTCGCTCACATCCAACCAACTCAAACTGCCTCCAAAACCTCGTCCTATTTACTGCTGCAGTCCACAATCCTGCTATCACACGATCTATTTGTCCAGGTAAGTTATTCTCCTTCTGTTATTTTCAAACTATTAACTTTGTCCAATTATTTTCAGGTACGCTGACAGCTCAAACTTGATGTTCCAAGTATCGATCTAATTCTTCACATAATCAATATGAAATTACTTCCCATCACTTGTAGTTCAATGCAATAAATCCACTTTCAATTGATGATGATTATTTTTGTTTACCAATATTTCAAAAACTGTTTTTCTTTGCCTTTAATCTTACTATTCATAATACCATATTAAATAAATAATTATTGCAGTTTTTTCCAATTAATTTTTAATATTTAATTTTCCATAAATTTTCTTACAACTGCCTTTATGAGTACTTATTTGGTAACTGTTTTATAAACAACTTTTTTTATATACTAGTAACGATTATTTATGCACACTATTTAATTAATTTAAAATAATACTAACAATACATAATTTTCTTAACAAACACAAATTGTCGATGTAACCTTAGTTTTGAATTTTTTTTATTTCGTTAATTATTTATTTCAATGCATTCAAATCAGCCTACCAGTATTTTATGAATCCCAATGAATAATGCAATCAAAGTTGATCTTCATCAATTAATGTTAAATTTTTTTATTTTATCTATTTTAGACTCAATTTCTGTAACTGTTCAAATTTACTCGTTCAATTTTCAACATTCCTTTATTATAATCTCTGTCCATAATCATGTATCATAACAATATGTATATTCATCCTGCTATCAATTTAGCGTCCGTACGTAGTCCATTTTCATTTAATGTGACCTCCGTGCGCATATGGCGTCCATATACCGGACGCCACTTTGCATCACCGTGTTAATAATTTTTTATGAATCAGTGCGTCATCTAGGAACCGTCTACGAAAATAGTGGTGGACGCCAAAATTGATTATATTGTGAAAAAATCTGTATACTTACAGTTCGTAGAACTTCCGCAAGTTGCGCTGTGTTACAAACAATATACGGCGACCATATATCGGGCTAACATATAAGACCGCTAAAGTGGCTTCCACTCGTGTGGCAACACTGCACAAGTGTTTCAGGTTTCAACGTTGTGTAGGCGTTCTGGTGATAACTAGATCCGAGAGAAATACAATAAAGTCGGCGAATATTGAATATGTTAGTTAAGTAAAAAGATCCGTGATTTCACTTAGGCAGTGTGGTTGATGGAGTAATTAGATAATAAGCGATAGTTTAACCACAATCTTTTATTTGGCCGAAAAATGTATGTTAAAAACGCGAGACTTTTAAAAACAATAAGCTGACCTAGCTTTCACTACCTTTGGTTAATAGTTTATTACTTATATGAAATTTCAGAGTTACTTTATTATTAATAAACGATTAATTCACTTATCTTTGCCTTACTTGGGTTATCATTTATTTCCCTAATTGGGGTTGACACAACTAAAATAATTACTTGCGTTCAAGGTTACGAAATGACTGTTTAATAAAATTTGTCGATGAAGGGCATGTAGTAGCCGCTGTAGTAATTGTACTTTGAATTTCAGTTTTGTTTATAAAGAATTGTCATATTGCTGATATACTGGGTGTTCTACGTAATGCGGGCGATAGGACTGGAATGTAATGGCTCAAATGCATTTAAGTTCAGTTAAATTTTGGTTATGTCATGCTGAAATAAGTTTTATATCTTCTATAGGGGAGTATTATGTGAGAAAGTAAGAGGTGGTCCGTGGGGAGCGGGGAGTTTTAAAAATGTTGTTATTTGGTAGCTATGCATAATTGGTTGTGGATTTTTATTTTAAATTGTCTGTCATTGTACGCCATTTACCAACAATGAAATAGTGGTCCGGCGAACAAAGTGATTAAATCGTAGTGCGAAAATAATAGCTTGTGTGAAATTAATTTCCCGGTTTGTTGTCACGGAAGAGTGCCCTCTGCCTATTTCATAAAGGGGTTGGTTAGTAAAATTGAAGAAACAGGTTTCAACTAAAAATGTGAAACATAATGGTCAAACAAAAAGTGTTAAAATCCATGTTAACAATAATCATATTAGAGCAGCTATAGAACGCAATCCCAAAACGTTCAGTTCGAATATTTTTTGGCTTTTATTGATAAAACAAGAAAATATCGCAGGTTGAAAAAGAAAATAATGAGGCAATTGCCTAGAGTTTCGTTAGATACGTAGGGTCGTGTACAGAATTTTAACAACCAGCGTCAACAGTGCATACAGAGAAAGCGGATGTGTTTGTGCAAATAAAGACATTATTATTATTATTTAGAAATTGCACCTTACTGCTGGTATACTTTGTTTCAGTTATATTCAATTGCTTTCGGAATTATGTCGTCGGGAGGTCGTGGGTTCGATTCCCGCGGCCATCTGCTCTGACTCAGGTTTTTGGGTGGTTTTTCTGAGGCAACTTAATACTTTCTCTGAAGCGATTGCCGGCGCAGTACTTCTCCACCTTTCCTGGACTATGTTCCATTTCCACCCCTTCTTCCTCTCGACCATTCTAGAAATTTCCATTTTTAACTGAAGAGGGATGCAAGGTCTCTCTAGCAGCCCGTCCCCAGTTAGGAAATTGAAATTACCTTGAAACCGATACCTTTTTACTTCCTATTACAATAAAGGAAGTATTGGATTCGCCCCAAAAAGTCGAAATTGAGTTTTCAGATCTTTACATTTTAAAGTCCCCTGAACCCAAAAAAAACATGTTTTTGTTCATTGGTCTGTCCGTGTGTGAACAGCATATCTCAAAAACGAAAAGAGGTATAGCGTTGAAACTTCTTATATTAGTTTTGTGTACTATCTAGATGTGACAGCAAGCCTTTTGAAGAAAATCGCATAACCGGAAGTATCTTGTACTGTTTAGGGTTTTTCGATTTTTACATCCTTTTACAATAAAAGAACTAGTGGATTCACCCCAAAAATTCGAAATTGAGTTTTCCAACAGATCTTCGCATTTTAGAATCCCCTGAAAACCAAAAAAAACATGTTTTTGTCCATTGGTCTGTCTGTCAGTCTGTCTGTGTGTCTATCTGTGCCTGAGTGTGAACAGCATATCTCAAAAAACGAAACGAGTTTATGGCGTTGAAATTTTATATATAAGTTTTTGTGTACTATCTAGATGCAACAGCAAGCCCTTTGAAGAAAATCGCATAACCGGAAGTATGGTGGTTACTCTTTTAAATTTTAGGTTTTTTTTAGATTTTTACTTCCTTTGACAATAAAGGAATTTGGATTCACCCAAAAATTCAAAATTGAGTTTTCAAACAGATCTTCGCGTTTTAGAGTCCCCTGAACCCAAAAAACATGATTTTGTTCAATGGTCCTGTCTGTCTGTGTGTGAACGGAATATCTCAAAAAACGAAAAGAGGTATGGCGTAACCACTTCATATATAACTTTTGTGTACTATCTAGATGCGACAGCAAACTTTTGAAGAAAATCACATACCCGGAAATATGTCGTTTACTCTTTTGATTTTTCAGTTTTTAAATTTTTTTCAAAAACGGCTCTAACGATTTTTTTCAAACTTTACACTTGTATTACATTTTTAATGTGTATTGATGATTTTTCCCGTCGAATACCTCTAAAATGCTGTTATTTTGTTTTTCTTTTTTTCTTATTAACTCCTATTATAAATAGAACACCCGGTATATTATAACATTTTTGAATTCAGCTTAAAAGTTTAAAGAAAATTTGTCTCTTCAATTAACACTCTATTTTGTAAAGTTTTCTGTAGAATTTGTAATTTTTAAAATATTTTGACAGGTTTTTAAAAATAAAAAAACAGCTTTTGCCTAATAATTATAAGATCACTGTAAAAGGAAGTTGTGTGCGTGTATCACACCAGATTAAATTATTACTTTAATTATTCCGTTTTCAAAACTTCCCGCTCCCAAAATAGCGTGCTTCAGACACAGAAATTAATGCGTAAACGTCAACTTTCAGCCTTCAGAATCTGTTCTGGAAACCGATAGCCAATAAAGTAGGGACATTTTTTCAAGGATCAAAAATCTTCTATTGGCAACATATCTAAATTTTTGACACGTATAAAATGTGCCATATCCTTTGTTTCCTTTCCTGAATGGTAATATATTGAAAATAAAAAAGTTAAAGTTAGTTAATAAACATTTCTTAGTTTAATTTAGTATAGATCCAAAATCCTAACTAAATAATTTTCATCTCGGTAAAACGATTCTACGTATTCTTCATTTGTTTACATTGTCACATTCCGGTACTCGTTTACTAGTAGTGAGCATATTATTTTTTCGAGGCAACGCTATAAAATGCCTATCTTATAGCATTCCTAAGGAAATTGTTAAGAATAGCGTGATTTGTACGCGACCCTACCCTAAGGTGTTAAGTAATATTATTACTTTTACATTTAATTTGTTACAATCATTTAGGGACATTTTGATTATCCTGATATAATAATAATACATGCCTTTATTTTTCAAATGCTAAAATTGGGATAGATGTTGGTTGTCTGTGAGAGAAACATTCTAAATATTTTGTTTTTTTTTTAATTGAAAATGTTTCCGTTGAAAGATGATTTGACCCAGTGCTTCAAATGAAAATAATAAATGTATAAACATATTTAAAAAATCAAAACTAGGAAAGTTCATTCATTCATAATCTATAGCCTCTTTTACCTTTCGGTGTCGAGGACCATTCATACCTTGCGGGAAGTGCAAAGGAGGTAATGCGCCGCACGCGACTTACACTACGCTCCCCCGCATGCAAACATACCACACACACAACAACTTACATCTAACTTAACTAATGAGTTCAAATCCACTGCCGCTCCGAGAAAATTCTCGGCTACGGCCAGATTTGAACCCATGTCCACCTGGTTGCTAAGCAGACAACAAGCCCACTCAACCACCGAGGTGGCCTTAGGAAAGTTAATAATATTTAAATTTCTTTAACCAATAGAAATTTTGTATACGTAAATCATTAATAGAAGCTTACTGTTGATAGGGTAAGCAATTATTTATTTAATCGTATGCTGAAATTAATATTCATGAAACGTTGTTACAGTGATACGGTTACATCACATTACATAAGGTAAACATATTTGGAAAAACAAAAATAGTTATAACCTAACATAAAGGCTGAAAAAGAATAATATGACGATATTTTGCACCCACTTCAGCCAACAAAATGCATATAAAGAAATTTATAACTATAAATAACAGGTATTAACCAGCAGCAACCTGAAATGACAGAAAAGGGTTCAAGCATTTAAATTTTGGAGAAAGGTTGCTCTTTCCGTGACTGGGTGACCCAAAAAGAATGGTACACGATCTAGAGGAACACTATTCTCACCAAAACAGATAAAGCCAAATATGCTTCAGTAAAAAATGTAAATGTGAGAAGGTGCCCGGAATGTTCAATTTTTATCTTTGAATTTTCTTCGCAATTCAAAAACTACTTATGAATATCAAGATCAAACTTGACGTGATATAATTTCGGAATCAGAAAATGTGTTATGGAAAGGTATTTAACAATAATAATATGGATAAATGGTTATCTTAGGGAAGTACTCAAATTATAGACAATAATGACTCGAGTTACTTAAAAATTGCATACTCCTCTACTAAATTTAAAATAAGCTTGCAGTATTTGGAACTAACTAGTAATCGTAACTATGGCCGTGATTGGACGAAACAAAGTCATCATTACAACCATTTGAAAATCACACATTTTTTCCAAATTGTCAATTTGGCATAAGGTATGAATCATAAAAATATATTTAAAAAAGTTATAAGTAGTGGAGAAAAAATGCCATTTATTTGAATTATATATGACAAAATTATTCTAAAATCCGACCAGTCAAACAAACTTATGTTAACAAGAATAATTCGAGTAACCGCGAAAGCTTCAAACAGTATAAAACTTATGTTTTCCTAGTGCAAAACCGAGTTTTAGTTTACAACGCAACCTACTGCATTCTTATTTCAAATGTAGTATAGTTAGATTAAGAGTAAGCCGGACTCCATAGCTCAGTGGTTAAGCATTCTGGCTACTGATCTAAGGGTCGAGAGTTCGATGCCCGATCCCGGTAAAGTTTTTAAAAAATAAAAAATGCGGATGAGTCGAATCTGTTTATTAACAAAAGTTGTGCCGTAAAACACAATTAAACACAATTATAATTACAGTTCGGGTTAATCGAATCGTTGAGTAGCTTAAGCAAATTGTTGAAGTTTAAACTATTATTCAAGTAACCTAGTAATGAATTGCAAACATTATTTTTGAAGCAGACATAGCACTTGCGCTTGCCTGAGTATAAGGCCAAAGCTCGTGCATTAAGTCCGGAAAGAAATGTTGAATATTTCTAATAATTAGCATGGTTACGAAGATAAACTACCTCCGGGCTGCCGGGCACCATACATTCGAAAAGTAACTAACCGCATATACATATTACAAAATATTATCCTCCAAATTAGAATTATATGGTATAACAATATTAAATGGTAACACGGTATTTCTGGTATAAAAAATATTTGCAAACGATTATATCTACATGTTAGCAGATAATTTTTTTAAAAATTTTCTGAAAAATGCCATATCGGAATGAAAAAATGTAAAAGAATTGTGATAAGAGGTAAACGTGGGCGAGGAGTCCCTGTCCTTTGTAGTGGTGGTGTGCAAAATCACATTCAATTCAATTAATACTTAAAGTAAGGCAAAACTGAGTGCGAACAACCCAATATGTGGTTATAAAACATTGGAAAAGTATGCCAAAGCCTCAGGTGCAAAAACCCTGAGACAGTTACAACGAGGTAGAGACTAGTTATTTATACAACGAGTAGCTAGTGTGCCATTTTTTTGCACCCGTCAGAAAGTTTAAAGAATGAGCCGAAGACTAAAAAACACAGCACTGCTGAAAATAATGGTTTTTCTATAGAATGCATATACCAAAACTAAAGGACGGAAGATAGTTCATTTTATATTGTGTACAATTTTACTCTACTTTTGTATTTTGTATATTGGGGATGATTTCCATGTTTTAATAGTATTACCTTTAATGTCTCATATCTAAATAAAAAGAAAAATAGAAGTCTAATAAAACTTTTGATTTTTTGTTCAGAATTGATATAAAAAATGAGGTAAACAATTAAAATTTGGTTTGTTGTGACCGAGTACGAACGTGAAATTGTACAGTGACGATAAATTACTCGTTTGCAAACTTTATCTCATTAAATTTCACACCGCGTAAAGTACCAATAAGAAAGAAGCAGCAACAAAATAGTAAAGTGCAAGAAGTGCAACAAATTCTTAATTTTAAAGCACCTATAGGAACTTAACAATTACATGCAAACGGGTAGAGCGACCAGCGTCGCGTCGCAAGGCTCCCGCGTATCGGTCAAGGTTGAGCCTACAGATGGAATATTGACAAGTTTAAAAGATAAATACGAACAGCCTTTTTATTAATCACTTAAGGAGCTCGATCAAGATCAAAGTGCTGACGCAGCTGGGCGATCAGCGGGAGAGCGATAAGACCGGTTATATTATTATTAAGAACAATAATAAAAATTAATTCCTAGAAAAAGCATACAAAAGCAGAGAAGTGAAACTAAATACCAGTAGCAGAGAGTAAACAAGGCACACGAACTAGACGACTCTGCTAATTAGAATAACCTTTTTAGAAGGAGAAAAGAAGCTACATGTCAGAGGAACGCAACAGGGCTAACAGCGTTGGGTCAATCACGGAACTTATCAACAAAAGAAAAATAATATAATAATTAGGGGAGCGGATTTTAAGAAAGAAGTCATCAAGCAAGACGTAAAGGGGTTTATTCTGAAAGAAATAGGTATAGCTACTGGCATAGAAGAAGCATACAAGGTGGGAAAACCGGATGCTAACATGACGATGGTGAAATTAGAAAACTTTGATCAAAAACTTGGGAGTATTAAAGAGAAAAAGTAGACTAGGGCAACAAGATATACATACAGTGTGTCCGTTTTTGAAATTGTATTTGTGGTTATATTTAAAAGTTTTATAAAGACTTTCGCCCATCCTCAAATATTTTAGAAAGCTATCATCGTCTTCAGATTTCAATTCTTTGTGTACCACTCGGTCTTGATAGCATCATTGTAACCGCTTTAGGGTGACCACTTTTAAATTTATACAAACCCTGAGATTCTTCGTAAGTAAAATAGGGTTTTCTGAGAAAAACAGAATGTTTATAGAAAACATAAACCAAGCAAATAATTATCATGTTTTTGTTCATTTCTATTAATGCTTAGCAGATATAATGCAAGGTGTAACTAAAATACTAAACACGGATTGTTTGCATGTGTTCAAAATAAAACATCAACACAGACGGTCAGCCTTCACTATAGTTGCACGGTTTTGCACGCTTGCGAAATCGCGGACAGACCATTAAGATAAATGCGTCAAACGTGTATAGGAACTTACAGCATAAGACATGGCAACACCGCCGGACGTCATCTGGATGGTAGTCTAAAATGATGTATATACCGTGGTCGCCAAATTGATGGGAATTATTCATAAATATACATGGGAAGTCAAATTGTTTACAACATGAAAGGAGTTCATTTTATCATGTATATAATCTTTTTCGTATAAGTAGTTTTTTAAATTTTAAACGTCAGGTATTGTGAAACAAGCAGAAGTAACTAATATACATGGACAACATTACATGTAAAACCAATGGTTTTGGTGGCCGCTAAATACCTGCACTATGAAAAGACGTCAAATTGATAGCGTGATGGTATCACTACTCATGTCCATTGCGCTTAGGATTAGGACTCGTGCTTGCGCACTCGTCCTAATCGAACCTAAGCGCAAAAGACATTCGTTATACCACAGCAAAAATATTCGACATAACTTTGACTACTCATGGTATTATAAGTGAGAATATTACTTTCAACGGCATGCTAGATATGCTGAAAATTTAGTTGGCGGTGAATGCTTTATTTTGTTTTTCAACTTTAATTTAATTCTTCATAAACGTACTGTTTAAAGTTGAAAAACATAACAAAGCATTCACGTCAACTAAATTTTTAGCATATCTAGCAAGCCGTTGAAAGTAATATTCTCAAAGTCTAATTTGGTATAGTGAAGTTATTTTTCAAAACTGCCATATCAAGTGCTACATCGTTGGATTCTACACAAAAACAGTTTTCTAATGATGGTACTTTCCACCCCCATTTCAATTTAAAAAAATAATCAAGTTGGCCATGCTGCAGTCGTAACGATTGATAAAAAAATTGGAACCACAAATATTAGTAGAAAACGGCATGTTTTACTTCTATACCAAATTTCAGAGTTCTATCTATCGCCGTATTCAAATAATACCACTGTTTCCATACTTAATTTACGCACTGTATATATTTTTAATTGGTTTAGGTGTAACAACTACAAGGTTATATGACATGACACCTTAAAATACAGTTAGTATTTACACATTTACACTGAAAGTTTTGTTTCCTAAATAAATTCACACACTTGGTTTATAGTCTGAGGATTATCATCAAGGATATCTTGAATGGTAATTGGTAACTTGGCTCTTTGTCTGTTTCTTTCATATTTTCTGCAATCTTCTAGTAGATGTTCAACAGATGTATATTTAAAAAACTGTTACGTTGTTTTACAGAATAAGTGGATAACTACTAATAATTTAAGTGATAAAAGTAAATTTTCAATAATCTATTAATACTATATCAACTTGTGATTTTAAAAAATAAGAAATACCTTCCTGTTAAAATATTTTAAAATTGGCGCCTTACTGCGTAGTTACTTACTAGATTTAAGCGGTCAAGTTGCCTGTCCGTAAAATGTCAAATGGTGTGTCACTTGTTGTTGTACTTTTAACCGAACAACACATTCATGTTGGCTATATTAAATTCCTTAAATATTATTGCGTTTCATTACTGCATAAAACTAGTGTAATCTCAACACTTCCAAATGTGCACTACTAATAAAAAATGTACACATTTAAGACATTGCACAATCAATATGTCAGTAGAAATAAAAACATTTTGAGAAGGAGAGATGTCTAGGCAAGTCATACAACTGTTAGAATTTTACCGTATTTTTTATTTACCTTATTTTAATTTTCAGAAAAATAATATCTGAATGGCTTTATTAAACGGTGATAAAACATAAAAAATAAATATGTAAGTGAACTATCATACAATAAAAAGGTATTAAACAGCTGAACAGAAACACTTTCATAGAGTGGTACAACCCCATTATAAATTGGGGAACGATGAGCCTATGAATTTTCCTATGAATGACATGCTATAGGCAAACATCTGTTGCCCTTCTAATAAAATTTAACAGTTTAGTAGTTCTCATTTTCAGTGAACTCCCAAGGCATAGTCTTCCTGATATATTATTTATCAAATTCAAGAGAAAGCAGCTCCATAATTAAGTGTTTCTGAATTTTTACTAGTAATGGCTGAATAATTTTTCATTGAATTTACATATTCATTAAATATTAATACAGCTTTTCTTCATTTCATTTGACAGTTTTAAAACCTCTTACATTTACAGATTCTATATTATTAGCAGTTCTTTTAAGGAATACATTCTTATGAAAGTTATATAACAATTTTCACATTTCTCCTCAGGCCTATTCTTACACATATATCATAGGTTGAAAACATTCTTAAATGCCTATTCATACGATACAACGCATCATGATTCAATGCTGTCTTAAATTTACAAATATGAAAAACTAAGCTGTTTTTCTAAATTGCTTTATATGCATAACTGCAATATAAATAAGGTATTTCCCATAGATATAAGTTCACATGATGAACTAAATTACACTTGTGACCTGTTTTATAGTCACAAATAGAACAAATAAGCTTTTTCTTGTGCTTCCTCACATGCTCAAACAACCATCCATAATGTGCTGACTTAAAATTGCAAATATGGCTAGAATACGTTTTTATCCAGTATGTTTCTTTGTATGTGTAACTAAATCACGTTTCCGTGTTGCTTTATACTCACAAACAGAACAAGAATAAGGTTTTTCTCCAGTATGTTTCCTCATATGTGCAATCAAATTACTCTTTACCGATGCTTTATACTCACAAATAGAACATTCATAAGGTTTTTCTCCAGTATGTTTCTTCATATGTTTAACTAAATCACCTTTCTGTGTTGCTCTATACTCACAAATAGAACAGGCATAAGGTTTTTCTCCAGTATGTTTCTTCATATGTGTAACTAAATCACGTTTCTGTGTTGCTTTATGCTTACAAACAGAACAAGAATAAGGTTTTTCTCCGGTATGTTTCTTCATATGTGTAACTAAATCACGTTTCTGTGTTGCTTTATACTCACAAACAGAACAAGCATAAGGTTTTTCTCCGGTATGTTTCTTAACATGTGCAACCAAATTACTCTTCTGTGATGCTTTATACTCACAAATAGAACAGGCATAAGGTTTTTCTCCAGTATGTTTCTTCATATGTGTAACTAAATCACGTTTCTGTGTTGCTTTATACTCACAAACAGAACAAGCATAAGGTTTTTCTACGGTGTGTTTCTTCATATGTGTAACTAAATCACGTTTCTGTGTTGCTTTATACTCACAAACAGAACAACATAAGGTTTTTCTCCGGTATGTTTCTTAACATGTGCAACCAAATTACTCTTCTGTGATGCTCTATACTCACAAATAGAACAGGCATACGGTTTTTCTCCAGTATGTTTCTTTATATGTGCAACCAAATGAAATTTCTGTGTTGCTTTATACTCACAAGTTGGACAAGAATAAGGTTTTTCTCCTGTATGAGTTCTCATATGTTTAACCAAGTTACCTTTCTCTGCTGCTTTATACTCACAAACAGAACAAGCATAAGGTTTTTCTCCGGTATGTTTCTTAACATGTGCAACCAAATTACTCTTCTGTGATGCTTTATACTCACAAATAGAACAGGCATAAGGTTTTTCTCCAGTATGTTTCTTTATATGTGCAACCAAATGAAATTTCTGTGTTGCTTTATATTCACAAGTTGGACAAGGATAACGTTTTTCTCCTGTATGTATTTTCATATGCTCAACTAATATATTTTTCTCGGTTGCTTTATACTCACAAATAGAACAAAAATAAGGTTTTTGTCCTGTGTGTGTATGCATATGTCTAACTAAACTACTTATTCTAGTTGTTTTATACTCGCAAATAGAACATGAATGAATTTCTTTTGTAAGTCCCAAATTTCCCAACGAAGTACTTTTTTCTTCTTCATATTTGGAGACTTTGTAGGCAATTGGATCTTCTAAGCTTTTATTTGCTACACATGCAACAAATGAATAAACTTCCTCCGGTTCTGCACACGTAGCAAAATATTCATCTTTTATATCAAGTTCACTGTGTGTTGCAAACATAGCAAATAACTGGTCTTTTGTATCAACTTTTTCTTGTTTAATATTCAATTCGTCATAGGTGAAGTTGTCGAAAGTGCCAATTTCTTGTTCTACAAGTAAATTGCCTATTACATCACTTTCGTTGACTTGCAGTGGTTTCTGCAATTTGTTGGCCATTGTATTACACGAATTCTTCACGTCAATATTTGTTAGATAAAATATCTGAAAACCAGATGCAATAATTAACTTAATTAGGTTAAGTTATTCTGCTTCTTCTAAACTACTCAAAAATTTTAATTATGATACTTCCACTTACATAGAATATAGTTTAGGGATGAGAATTTGTAAAGAGTATCACATTCACTGAATAGCTAGCACCAAACCTTTAATAAACAGACTGCTATTAATAACCTGATAGGTCAGTGTTGCCAACCGTATAAACTAAATATTCTGTAGGTGTCACTAAAAATATACGTAGAAATCCATAGGCGCCAATTTCAAATATGTAGAAAAATCCTTAAATATTGACTTTAAAGTACAGAAGTCTTAAATTGTTGCCTATAACATTTCTATCGTAATGCTTTTAAAATAAAATACAAGTGGAATCTGTATTATAAAATTAACAGAATAATAAAAATAAATTCTTATAAAAAATAAAATCAAAATAAGTAGAATATGTATTATAAAAGTAACAAAAAACAACGAAAACATTAAAGAAATAATGGAAATTCAAAATTCAGTAGTACATACAATTGAAAGAAAACAGCTGCTGTGGAATGGGCATATGAGACGCATGAACGCACAGAGACTACCACAAAAAGTTTGGAAATGGAAACCAGCAAATAGAAGGAAAGTGGGAAGACCAAGAAAGAGCTGGAATACTGGAACTCAAGAAGCCATGCAAGAAAGATGACTAGAAGAAGACAGTTCAGAAATAGAACTGCATGGAAATTGGGATGCGGCAGATGGCTAAACTAGCTGTACTTAAAACCGCTTATACATAAATATACATACTGAGATGGTCTTAAGCCCTGAGTCTCACTTCTAACAGCACAACAAAATAATGAATAATTCAGACAAGCTTAGATTGAGAAATGGCATCTAATTGCAATAAAATAAAAATTAATCAGACTTGAATTTAGGAATAATATGTGCAAAGCTAGATTTTAAGAATTTATTTGTTAAAAAGGTCAATTGAACAGAGTTGATTTCCTATTTGTATTGATGTACAATTGTTAATAACAACTAAAAATAAAATAATTTTACTGACAGCCCAGTTTTATTCTCCCAGAAAAATCTAATTTTTATATAGTAAATATTAAAATACAGCTCCGAAACTTTACTAGAGTGTTCACGACATAGCAGTGTTCAAGCAGAAGTGTGGGTTTTAAAATCGGCCACTACAAAATATTTCCGATCCACAACGGCTTCCAAGGGACGTTCGCCATCCTATTTTGGCCTACGTTTAACAGCAAGAGGCGGTTTCCGAGGTTCCTGACTTCGTGGCTACATCGGCGGCACACCAGTCCACCTCCTCCAAGGCCTGCACCACGGTTCCTGCTCGCTGAGAGAAGATCTGGCACATCACCTCTCCGGACATCATCGGACAGCACCTGGAAAAATTGCAAGGTCAGTTGTGAAGCAAAATTGTACATGTACCACCGTAAAACCTACCCGGGAGTGGAATAGCATCGCTGCTTGGCAGATTCACGGCGATTTAATAGCTTCAGTAGCTTCAAACTGAGAATTTAGAAGTCCAGAATTGAGGTTAGGATTCCTTGACGTCATTATTTCGAATCAACGAAGTGGAGGGTTTTGGCTAGAAACAAAACACGATCAACCGACGCTATAAGAAAGCGGGAAAATAAAAAACTTACTTATTTAATTTGCTCATTGAGTAGTAATTCATATCACAAACACGAAAACGATCTGCATTTGCTAGTTTTTCATAAAGATGTAAAATTATATGACAGATTAGCTCCGTTGTAGCATTTAGGTTGCTTTTGACCTACGCACCATAGGCGTGCGATCAAAATTTTAAATCTAAAATTGTGAACCCAGACCTTGAATAAGAGCTCTGTTCTGCTATGAGTTAGCCAATAATAATTCAAGTTGCAAGTAGATTACATTATAAATAGGGGCGTACGATCATTCAGGTCAAGCATATCACTAGACCGCTCATTTAATTATCCCTGAGAACCAAAATTAGTTATCTGATTTGTGACGAACCAAGAATTGAAAATAATATGTATGGTGGCTCTAGATATTTTTATTAATAGAAGCAATTAATTAGTAGTGGGCGGCCATTACAAAAATTGGCGCCCAACGTGGGGCAAAAATTTAAATTGATAAATCAGTTAACAGATAGTAGCTAGGTAAAATTATTTATAAACTACATTGCCATTTTAAAGCATAACATTTGTACCTCGAATTTATTATCTGTGTGGGTAGCTTAGCTGGTAAGTGCGAACGCTTTGTTTTTGCTAAATCACTCAAAGATAAACTCAGAAAGGATGGATAAGCGTACCAGAAAACAGAAGAGGATGGAAGAAGGACAGGAAGAAAAATATCAAGCAGAAGAAGTCACGCAAGTACCTGAACAGGCTGCGGCAGAACAAGGACGTCAAGGGGATCAGGCGGAGCAACAAATGCACCAAGCCCCGAAGCAAACGTTTGAGTTAAACACAATGATGGAGGCATTAAGACAAATGCAGCTGGAAAACGATAAGAAGGCAGAAGAGCGAGACAAGAAAAATAAAGCAGAAGCAGATGAGCGGGACAAGAAGAATAAAGAAGCAAGTCGACTAGAAGCCGAAGAACGGGACAATAAGCTACAGGAATTAATTGCAAATAACATACAGGAATTAAAACAAGAATCGGAAAGGACAGCAAATAGCATACAGGAATTAAAACAAGAATCGGGAAGGACAGCAAATAGCATACAGGAATTAAAACAAGAATCGGAAAGGACAGCAAATAGCATACAGGAATTAAAACAAGAGTCGGAGAGGACAGCAAAGAACATACAAGAATTACAACAAGATGTGACAAAGAGTGTACAGGAATTAAAAGAGGAATTGACGAAGAATGCAGAAGAGAGAGAAGTGAGGGGATACAACCACACCGAATAGATGGTAGAAGGATTAAAAAACGAACTAATGCAGAAGCAACAGGATAACAAACAAGAGTTGCAAGATAAAATCGATGGGTTACAGGAAAATTTGGAAACATTCAAGGCAACAACCAAAGAAGAAATTCGACAAGAATTACATCAAGAAGTGGGACAGTTGATAGAAGAAAAGGTCGGACAGAAAGGTGAAGAAATTGATCACAAAATTAATGGTGTAGAAAATAAAAGGATAGAACAACTAGCACAACATAAAGAAGTGATTGAAGTCGAGTTAGTTACCCTCGCAACAAAAGCGGACGAACAATGGGTGAAACTGCAAGAGGGGCAGAGCCGTAATACACACGACATTGCCCTGATGGACAATCGGATAACAAGAGAAATGCAAGGAGTGCATGAACGGTTCGAGCAAATACAAGAGCTTCCGGTAAGCACAACGGGTACTAACATAAATAATGACATGATTCCCAAATTCGAAGGCAGAAGTGGCGAATTACCAATGATATTCTTGGCAAAATTAGATGATGTCATGCGGACTATTCCAACTGAGTGCAGAAAGCTCCAGATAATTAATATGGCGATGCGACACAACGCAGAAATATGGCATAGCATCATAAAATGCAAATACACGACATACAACGAATTTAAGGAAATGTTCAAACAACAATATTGGAGTAATACTCACCAGGCACAGGTACGAACTGAGCTGACATCGGGCCAGTACATAGACAGAGGCGGGTCCAGAGAAATTTACATCATGCACCGATACAATAAAGCCCAATATTTGACACCAAGATTGACCGAGGAGAAAATCATTCAGCATCTCTCCAGACATTTAGAGGCCGAGATCACTCGAGCAGTGGCCGTTCAGAACGTGAGGACGTTGAGGGACTTCCTGGAAATTGTGAGAAATTATGACCTGGCTGTTCATAATGAAAAAGAAGTAAGACCTAATAGTCCTTATCAAAATTATAGTGGCAACACGTACCAAACGTCGAGCAAGAGAAAGTGGGAGGACAATTTTAATAACAATTTTCGGCCTAACAGAAATTACAACAATTATAACCAGGATAATAATAGACAACAGGATCGTTACAATTATAACCGGTACCCGAGGGGAAATTACAACAACAATCCGAACTGGAATCAAAATAGGACCAATTTTAACAGGGGGGAACAAAATAACCAAAGAAGTTACAACGACCTAATAGAAGAAAGAAACAAAAGAAGATGTCAGGAAAAGGAAGTAAATAAACCAAAGGGCAGACAATTCGTTAATACCATATTTACGCCAAGGAGACAGGAAGAAGAAGACATGAATAAAATCGTAATTGCAGAGGTGCATGAAGAGCCCTCGTTAGATAAAAAAAACCTCAATTTTAGAATTATGTATAAATAACCTTGTAAATAGTAGATTTAAGGACGTCGCAAACTTCGCCATCACCCATGAGAAAGCGGGGTATTTTTTTATTAGAAGAAAAGGAAGAAGAAATATTAATCTCATGCTTACCAATTATTAAATTAAAATTTCTGGATCAAGAATATGAGGCGCTGATTGATACCGGAGCAATGGTTTCTCTAATACAAGAGGAAGTCCTAAATAGGCATTTAAACGTGTTACAAAGTAATATTATAAAAGTCAACAAAATCGAGTTACTGTCAGCAACAAGGAAGAAAATATCAACTACAACAAGAGTATTGGCAATCAAGATCTGTATAAATAAGAAAGAATACGATGTGCGATTTTACATAGTGTCTGCCCTAAATGTACAATTTGTGATAGGAGTCGATATTATTCAGCAAGTTGGAATTAGAATTGATGGGATGGAGAAGTTTATTCAAATAGATAATATTAGAAAGCATTGGTCTGGATCCAAGTATGGGGGCCAAGTGCATGAAAATTGTTGCCCAGCTGATAGAGGGGGAGACGATAATAATATGATTTGTTTTCGAAGCCAGTGTGCCGAAGACGAAATAATAGTAAATAATTGTGCGATAATAGAAGGAATGCTGGATGATGAGCAGATAGGGATGGAATACATACATTATAAAGGCAGAATTATGAAAATTATTGAAAAGAATAAGGAGATTTTAAATCAAAAGACAGGACAAGCAACAAAATATTGCCACAAGCTTGTTGTTGACGCAACGGCTGGATTTAAATCAAGATCATACCCAATACCATTTGCTCAGCGTGAAAAAGTCAAGCATGAGTTGCAGAAGATGTTAGAAGAAGATGTAATAGAGCGATCAAAAACGAACTTTGTAAATCCTATGGTGGTGGTTAAGAAGAGCGACGGTAGTTTAAGATTATGTTTAGATGCACGCAGGATAAATCAGATCACAAAACCCCAGTACGAAAGTCCGCAGACGATAGATGCCTTGTTAAGGGGTCCCGAGTGGTGTAGCTTGAACAAGCTTCCACGTTCGATCAGCAGAGTTAAGCAACGCTGTCTCTGGTCAGAACTTGGATGGGAGTTCCACGGCTGCATCTCTCGGCGCCTCGTGGTACGGCTATCACGGAAAAAAGTTGGTCCCGGCGGTCATACAACATCATGACAGTCGTTAGTGGGGTTGGAAGTCCTCATAACTGCACAGCGACGCCTATAATTGGCCTAACGGCTGTTGGCTGAGTGCGAATTAAATAAATAAATAAATAAATAAGTCAGATATGGGATAAGAAAGTGTTAACCAAGTTAGATTTGAGAAATTCGTTCTGGCTGATTCCGTTACACGAAGATTCCAGGAAATACAATGGATTCTGCGTAGAGGGGGAAATTTTCCATTTTAAAGTGGTTCCATTCGGGCTGACAACGTCATGTGCAGCTTTAGTAAGAGCCATGCAACAGATTTTGAACAAATTTGACGAGTTTTGCGTTCACTACGTCGACGACAAATTAGTTTTTTCACGGGACGTGGAACAACATTTGGTACACTTAGATTTAGTTATTAGCACATTGAATGAAAACGGCCTAAAGCTGAACTTAGAAAAATGTCAATTTATGCAGACGAAAGTAGCCTACTTAGGATATGAGATTAGTAACAATGGGGTAACTATCAGTGAAACGAGGATAGAAGAAATAAAGAATTTGCCTCGACCCAAGAACTTGAAAACATTGAGGGGGTCTTGGCCTATTCAACTACTACAAGAAATTTATTGCAAACTATTCAGAGCTGACATTACCGTTGGTAGAGTTGTTGAGAAAGGACACCAAGTGGATTTGGAACGAGGAAAGAGAAAAAGCGTTCAACAATTTGAAAATAAAATTTCACGAAGGACTACTACTCAAGTATCCGAACTTCAAAGAGAGCTTTATCTTAAGGACAGATGCGTCGGACATGGCAATCGCTGCTGAATTGATACAAATCCAAGAAGGAGTGGAGGTACCGATATGTTTCATATCACGAATTTTAAAAGGTTACGAGACCAGGTATACAATCGCTGAAAAGGAGATGTTAGCTATCATATTTGCGATCAACAAATTAAAATTTTACTTAACTGAAAACAAGTTTTACATCGAGACAGATAATTCAGCCATATCGTTCCTCAAGAATAAAACATTCCATAACGACCGATTATACAGATGGGCATTGTACTTGCAACAGTATAATTTTGAAATAAGACATAGACCAGGTAACATGAATGTCGTAGCGGATTTCTTAAGCAGGAAGGACGCAGAAAAAAGCAAACGACAGAAACAATTAATGGTAGGGATAGAAAAAAGTTATCAACAGGGAAGATACTCGAAGGAAGAATTATTAGCCAAGCAGGAAAATTTAGAACTCCAACAAATAAGAAATTTAGTGCAAGATAGTCCAAATCAAGAATACAAAGGTTTTAAAATTGTCGAAGGTCTATTGGTAAAATTTCTAGGTGGAAAAGAATTAATAGTACTATGCAGAGAAGATGTAGTTAATGTGGTGAAAGAAATCCATCAAACGTTCGGACACTGCGGGAGAAGAAAAACATGATTGATGTTTCGCGAATGTTTTTACACCAAGAACGATATTAAATTTATTAAGCACTTCACAAGTTGTTGTAAGATCTGTCAATTAGCAAAGGAGAAGAATCATACTAATCAAAACGTGATTAAAAGCATACGAGTCAACGAACCATTAGAGCTAGTCGCGATCGATTATCTGGGAAACTTGGTACCGGGACAATATGGGTATCGACACATCCTGATCATGGTGGACGTATTCTCGAAATACATTAAACTGTACCCAACAAGACACCCGCCCGCAATCTAATGTAGCAGAGCGGTACATAAAGGAAACAATCAAGTACTTGAGGATTCTGACTTACGAACATCATAATAGGTGGGTGCAATATTTGTCGAAGGTAGAAGATTTTATTAACAATGTACCTAACATAACGACCGAGATAAGCCCTGTAACAATATGCAAAGGCGTGGTACCAGCCAGACCATGGAGGCAGGAAGAAGAGGCTACAGAAGTAATGGAACTAATGGAGAAAATTAGGCAACGAGTCAGAAGGATACAGAATCGCTACGAACAGAAACAAAATAAAAGGATAAAGAAACGCATGAAGTTTAGAATCGGAGACTTGGTGATAATCAAGAAACTTAGAGTAGCAGATAGGCGAGAGAAAATATGTGCGAAATTCCTGAACGCTTATGAAGGACCATACCGAGTACACAAGGTGTTAAGTAATGAAAACACATACGAACTAATAAACGAAGTTGATGGCAAAATCAGGGGACGTTTCCATATCTCAGCAATGTGCCCATACAGAGATAGTGTAGAATAGGTTAGATTAGGATAGTATTAGCCAAATGTTGAGCCACTCTTTATAAGTTAGGTTAGTTAATTAGGGTATAGATTAAAATAAGATAGGGATAAGTAAATAATAAAGATTGAAAGGAACCGTAACGTCAGATTGGGGATGATTAAAGGAGATTTTTATAAGTACCATGGAAATTTGTGACGATTAAAATAACGACACATGCAAATCAACGTATGATACCACAGAAAGCTCATGCGTCATTTTAATCATCAAAAATTCGGGGGAATATGAGATGGTCTTAAGCCCTGAGTCTCACTTCTAACATCACAACAAAATAATGAATAATTCAGACAAGCTTAGATTGAGAAATGGCATCTAATTGCAATAAAATAAAAATTAATCAGACTTGAATTTAGGAATAATATGTGCAAAGCTATGCAAGTAATAAAGAAATTAAATCTCCTAACATAAAGAACAAGGCAGAGCTCAAATCATAGAGGTTGGATTCATGTTCTATTTAATCAATGTAAATTTGTAAGAATGAATCGATTATGAAAATAATTAGTAAATGCTGGTCGAGGGTATTTTGCAAGTCATAATTCATTAATAACAATTCTCTGTGAGCATATCATAATAAGGTAATGTGGAGGAAGGCAAAGCAGGGTGCAACGAGCACGAAGTGAGTTCAAAGCTAAAGGCAAATCATAAATAAAAAAGGAAAATGGAACAACAATATTGGAAATTTGCTGAATTTACAAACAGTTTATTGATTAGCAGGTATAACAATGAAATGGACTTTTAATTGAATTCAGAAGTGATCAAAAGAGGATGTGCGCGAAAAGAAACATGAGTCAGTGCAATAAGTGAATGAAAAGACATTTAAAAGGGTGCAACGCGAGTGATAATGTAAGACAATGATTACAAAAATCAAAGGACAATTTAGTAAATAAGGTAGAATTGTAAAATTAGTTAGATTTTAAGAATTTATTTGTTAAAAAGGTCAATTGAACAGAGTTGATTTCCTATTTGTATTGTTGTGCAATTGTTAATAACAACTAAAAATAAAATAATTTTACTGACAGCCCAGTTTTATTCTCCCAGAAAAAACTAATTTTTATATAGTAAATATTAAAATACAGCTCCGAAACTTTACCAGAGTGTTCACGACATAGCAGTGTTCAAGCACAAGTGTGGGTTTTAAAATCGGCCACTACAAAATATTTCCGATCCATAACGGCTTCCAAGGGACGTTCGCCATCCTATTTTGGCCTACGTTTAACAGCAAGAGGCGGTTTCCGTGGTTTCTGACTTCGTGGCTACATCGGCGGCACACCAGTCCAGCTCCTCCAAGGCCTGCACCACGGTTCCTGCTCGCTGAGAAAAGATCTGGCACATTATCACCTCTCCGGACATCATCGGACAGCACCTGGAAAAATTGCAAGGTCAGTTGTGAAGCAAAATTGTACATGTACCACCGTAAAACCTACCCGGGAGTGGAATAGCATCGCTGCTTGGCAGATTCACGGCGATTTAATAGCGTCAGTAGCTTCAAATTGAGAATTTAGAAGTCCGGAATTGAGGTTAGGATTCCTTGACGTCATTATTTCGAATCAACGAAGTGGAGGGTTTTGGCTAGAAACAAAACACGATCAAGCGACGCTATAAGAAAGCGGGAAAATAAAAAACTTACCTATTTAATTTGCTCATTGAGTAGTAATTCATATCACAAACACGAAAACGATCTGCATTTGCTAGTTTTTCATAAAAACGTAAAATTATATGACAGATTAGCTCCGTTGTAGCATTTAGGTTGCTTTTGACATACGCACCATAGGCGTGCGATCAAAATTTTAAATCTAAAATTGTGAACCCAGACCTTGAATAAGAGCTCTGTTCTGCTATGAGTTAGCCAACAATAATTCAAGTTGCAAGTAGATTACATTATAAATAGGGGCGTACGATCATTCAGGTCAAGCATATCACTAGACCGCTCATTTAATTATCCCTGAGAACCAAAATTAGTTATCTGATTTGTGACGAACCAAGAATTAAAAATAATATGTATGGTGGCTCTAGATATTTTTATTAATAGAAGCAATTAATTAGTAGTGAGCGGCCATTACAATACATACACGGAGGTTGCATACATGCATCCGATGAATATGACAGATGAGAAAGAAGAGAACACATCTGTGGCTGGTATTAATAAAAATAAATGACCGTGCGTCTGCTTCATTTTCACTGGATGTGTATTCTTTTTTATGATCGTATATTGCATACGTTTAAGCATTGCTTCATCGATATTAACAAAAACTATTTATATCTTTATCTACGACAGTGTGTAAAATTGCCTTTTAGTTGGCAGTTTTAAGTTTGTAAAACGACTGCTTAATAACATGTTTTCATTAGTTTACGTCGTCAGTAGTTACGTGTTTAAAAAATTTCATTAGGCACGTTGTCAGTAGGAACGTGTTTTAAAGTTATTAAAGCACGCAAAATTACGACCGGTTGCTGGTAATCCTAAGTTACATTAAAAAATATTTTTTATATTTACCGTGTTTTCTAGATTCTATCGTAGATAAAATATTGTACGATACAACTACGTAAAGCATCTTTAGTCACTCGGGGGCTTAAAACGCTCGCACATTCGCGTTTTAACTCTTTAACTCTTGTCTAAAGAATAGCTTTTCGCACTTGTATCGTAAATTAATATTATTAAACATCCTCTTTCTATGGCGTATTCCTATTAAAGTACTCGTTTGTAATTTGTATCTGTTTTGTTTTGAATAAATTAATTACCGAAAACTCTCTCTGCAGCAGCACTGCTGTGTGGTAAAATCATTAAGTGGTTCACAAGTTTTGATATTAAACGAAACATTGGCTCATTTAACGCGTTTCTTCGGTATTGTAACTGCTACTATCATCGTCCAGCTAAAACAAAATTCTGAGTTAATACTGTAACAATGACATATTTACTAAATTAATCAATAATACCTGAATTATTAAGTTCTTATTAAAATTTCTAGGTTATCTAAACCTAAACAAACCAAAAAACTTCACAGCCGCACGCATTTCGCCGTGAAGTATTTGGCGACGCGTCACTGCTGGTCAGCTGGTATCACGATACAGTGTTGCCAGTTTTTTTTACGTAAGTCGCCAATCCAGTCATCAGATGTCACCAAATCTATCTAAAAGTCGCAGCCCAGGAAACAACTTAATAATAATAATAACGTAATTTTTTTAAAGAATATTTATTACATGTTTACGCTACACATTTTCTTCAGAAACCTTAAATATTTCATCAAGTTCTTGTTTCCCGGTGGTCGGTGCCGTGATTACTAGAAGGCGAAATGGCGATAAAATAATGTTACTTGCAAAATAATAAATCACCAAATTTGCGACTTGCGACTTTGTAAGAAATCGTGTCGCACAAACTGTTTTAAATTCACCAAATTTGTGATAAATCCCGGAATCTGGCAACACTGGCCACGAAACCACCAACACCACTTAATAAAGTTGTAGTTATACAAAAGCCTGTTCCGCACAATATACTTTAATTTTAGGCATGAAGTTCAGGATTACTTCTGTTAATTTACAATTAATTCAGTCAAACAAACTCAAACATTACAAATCCGTAGGTTCATTACCGAAATCGGAGATTTGTATTTTGAAATTAAAATCCGTAGATCTACGGATACATCCGTAGGGTTGGCAACACTGGGGTAGGTTCACCAGGTAAAGTTGAATTCAAAAAACTTAACTACTCAAATGTACAAAGTATCCCACAATCGGATATCCATAGAGTAACCAATTATTCATTATAATTATTTACGATTATCTCCTTCATATACATCATAATGCGCAATCACTATGGTTTATATCAGTTTAATAATGACAATAATTCAAACGGCAAAATTTAACCGCGGTTAAAAATGTGTCAAAATATAATCGAGTGTGAATAATTTTAACATGATTATTAAATGTGTTTCACCAACTGAATTTTATCTATCTATTGAGGAAATAATCACGTGGAACATCCAGCGTGCATGTAAACTAGCCTGAATAAATTTTGACAATTTTCTGTCAGAATATTTTGCTCTGAAGAAATACATCTAGTATTTTTCTGCCTCAAAATCCCTTGTGCTACACATTCGGGTTTCTTATTGAGCGGAAAATTTACTTGATTAATTTCTTAGCAAAACATTCTGACAGAAAACGACAAAATTTAATCGGCTATTTTAATGCACTTGGGTTGTTACTATCCATAAAAAGTTTCTGTAATCATGTAGTGGATCTTATTAATAAAGTCGCAACATTATCTAATAAATAAAACATTATTGTCATGATACGGATCATACAGGAATTCTTTAATGGCAATGCTTAACTTTATTTGTGTTCTTTGATATTTGTAATGATTTAGATAGGAAAACTAAAATCTGAGTGATTCCGTAATTGTTATATAATTTTTGAGACTTTTGCGGTTACTCAATATTAAAATTAAATTTCGTTTTAGACCGTGTAGTATTTGTAGATAAACACCCAGCATTTGTTGGCTTAGTGTGCCTAATGCTTTGTGAACTTAAGCAATGTGTAACGGTTATGTTCTTTGGTGGCTCGTGAGCTCTTACAAGCCACCCATGATTTGGTTCTTGTTATTAGATTAGAGTACCTTGTGGGCAAGGATACTTAGACATATTGGCCTTTTTACTGTTTGTGCGCCCATTTAGACTAATGTTTTGCAAGAGCAGGTTGCAGGCACAATTTAGTTAATTGTTGTCTCACTCATAATTCTTCTATGAACTCAACAGAACGTAAGAAAAAATTATTGGAGTTAGTTTCTAAAGCAAGAATTGGGACATACAGTTAGTTCAATGGTGTAGGTTCCTGCAAACTTTGAAGCAAGCACGTTAGCTGATTTCAAGTTACTGGTACACAGCGAACCATCAGGTTTGTGCAGTAGGGGTGTCAAAACGTTTGACCCAATTGTTCTGCCTACATGTTTATAATCAGCTGTATAATCCTTTGCAGTAAGACCGTTTTCATAGTCCTTTCTGTCTTGGGCAATAGTAGTGTACTTACAGGCGTTCTGGGTCACTTTGCATGTCAACCGAACATGTCTGCGACAGACAGCGTTACCGAATTAAGTTCGAATTCAATATATAGTGATGAGGCTCAGCCATTGCTTAAACATGTAAATAAAACCATTTTAATTGTTAGTCGATTTATCCGTAAGCATAGTTTTAAAAATTAAAATCCATTCAGGCTAGAGGCAAATTTAAGTTTATTAAAGGGTCAACGGCAATTATTGAGAAATTTAAAAGCTAAATTAGCAAAGAAGGGGGCGGGTGTAGGGAGTGGTCAGCAGCAGCAAAAGAACAAGTTGGTATGGGAAGATGTAGAATCGTGTTTCAATAGTAGAATAAGAACAGGTATGATTGTAAATTTTGGCTACAAAAATTTCTTGCAAAAGCATACAGAAGTTTCTCAATAAAAGTAAAACAAATTACTAAAAATAACTTAATGCTTAAAGCTAACGTAATATTTAGTGCATATTTTATAAAATATGTAGTGGCGAGATAGATTTAAAAACGTTTGCTACTAAAAATGAAAAAATTGATTCTGGTACTAATTTCAAACAGTGGTATGAGACTAATGTTGAGAATAAGCTGTTGACGAAATTAGAAGATTTTCAAGAACGTGATTCAGGTTGCAGTTTTCTCGAGATATTACATTTAAAAGTAAATTTAAATCATTACACACCATTAACAGTAGGTAAATATATTGAGTTACCTCAAGATATTAAAAATAAAAAGGCAGTGATTAACGTATAAATGATGACGAATATTGTTTTTTGTGGTCTGTAATGTCAGCATTATATCCTGCAAATAAGCATTCTGATAGAATATCTTCATATCCACATTTCAATGAAGTTTTAAAGTACTCGGGGCTAGAATTTCCAATGAAATTAAAAGATATATCAAAATTTGAGATAATGAATGATTTACGTATAAATGTATATACGCTAGAAAGAAAAATTTGGTAAAAATTTAGTATTGCCCATCTATATTAGTAAAAATACTCAAATTAATAAGGATGCTATACATTTATTAATGATATCCAACGATGAGGGGCAGTTCCATTTCTGTTGAATAAGAAACTTATCTAGATTGGTTACAACTCAACTGCATAAGTACCACGCTCAAACTTTATTATGTGATACGTGTTTAAATCATTTCGTAACTAAAGAATCATATTTAAATCACATTAGAAATTGTAATAGTGTAAATGAAACTAAAATTAGAATGCCCGAAGAAGGTACAACAATAGAATTGAAAGACTATAAATATCAGGAAATGTACCATTTTCAATATACGAGGACGTGGAGTGTGTTTTAGAGAAAGAACAGAATGTTGTTTCCGAAAATGTAGGGATTTATGAAAAACATGTTCCATTTAGTATTGCGTATTATTTAAAATGTTCATATGACGATAGTTTATCTCGATTTAATATATATCGTGGTGCCGACTGTATGGAATTGTTTGTAAAAGAATTACACTCTATAGCGTATCAAGTAAATAATATATTACTAAATATACAGCCTATGAATATTAGCCAGCAGGACAACGAATCGTTTCAAAAATCGGTATGCTGTTACATTTGTAAACAACCTTTCGCCAATAAAGACGTGCGTGTACGTGATCACAGTCATCAGACAGGTGAGTATAGAGGTAGTGCTCATCAACACTGTAATCTTAACTATAAAGATGCACATTATATTCCCGTTCTCTTTCATAATCTCAGCGGTTATGATGCACATTTTATTATAAAATCATTGGCAAAACTGATTATGGGAGATATTAATTTGTTGCCTATAAATAAGGAAATTTTTTTATCATTTACAAAGCATGTGGATGGTACAAATATTGATTTTAGAATTTTAGACTCGTTTCGATTTATGGGTAGCAGTTTAGAACAATTATCATTAAATTTACCAAGCAATTTAGAAACTATTACCCGCAAATTTTGCAGGAACGAAGAAGCATTTGAATTATTACTACGTAAGGGTATCTTTCCATACGACTACCTAGATAATTTTGAAAAGTTGAATGATAAAAGTCTGCTTGACAAAACGCAATTTTTTAGTCAGCTGCATGGAACAGCTATTTCAGATGAAAATTATGAACATGAACTGCGTGTTTGGAACACATTTAATATGAAAACTGTAGGCCAGTATGCTGATATGTATTTTACTGTTGATGTTCTACCCTTAGCTGAAAATTTCAGAAAAAATTATATGAAAACGTATGGATTGGACGCTCTACATTTTTACACGGCACCAGGATTGGCATTTCAAGCAATGTTGAAAACTACTAAAGTTAAACTTGAGCTGCTGACAGATGTAGATCAACTGTTGTTCATAGAGAGGGGTATTAGAGGAGGGTTAGCACAGTGTTCGAATCGATACGCTAAAGCTAATAATCGATATATGGGTGAAAAATATGTAGAAGCCGATCTTGGATCATATATCCTGTATTTAGATATTACTAACATGTACGGAGCCGGGATGTCTGAATATCTACCGTATGGAGGGTTTGAATGGGTAAATGACTTAGATATTTCTAATATTGATCATTTAAATACTCCGGAAAATTCTGAAACAGGCTATATTTATGAAGTCGATTTAGAATATCCTCAACATTTATTTGAACTTCACAGAGATTTGCCTTTATGTCCTGACCATTATACACCACCAACATCCAAACAATCAAAATTGACAACCATATTATTTAAAAAAGAAGACTACGTAATACATTACCGCAATCTGCAGGAAGCTGTAAGTTTAGGGCTGAACATTGTAAAAATCCATAGAATATTAAAATTTAAGCAATCAGCTTGGCTTAAACCGTACATAGGTTTAAATACAAAATTAAGGCAAGCTGCCAAAAAAAATTTTGAAAAAGATTTTTATAAACTTATGAATAACTCTGTATTTGGAAAAACTATGGAAAATGTTAGAAAATACAAAATAATAAAATTAGTTTCTAAATGGGAAGGTAGGTACGGAGCCAGTGCATACATATCAAAACCAAATTTTTACAGCTGTACTATTTTAGACAAAGACTTGGTACTTATAGAATTAAATCAGTTGGAAATAGTTTTTAATAAGCCAATATACGTTGGATTTTCAATCCTAGATATTTCAAAAATTTTAATTTACGATTTTCATTATAAATATATTAAACAGAAGATGGGTAATCAAGCAAAACTGCTGTACACAGACACTGATAGTCTCATATATCACTTTACCCATCCAAATATATACGATTTTATACGAGAAGATATTCACAAATTTGATACAAGCGATTATCCCCCGAACAATCCATATAACCTTCCACAAGTTAATAAAAAGGTAATAGGTCTAATGAAAGACGAAATGAGTGGTAAAATAATTACCGAATTTGTTGGTCTACGTGCAAAATTTTATGCTTTCAAAACATTGGAGGATGCTGAGAATAGAGAATTTAAAATTTCAAAGAAAGCTAAAGGTATTACCAGAGCTGCTTTGAATAGAATTACATTTGACGATTACAAAGACTGCCTGTTTAATAACGAAACAGTATTTTGCGATCAGAGAGCAATTAGATCAAAAGCTCACAACGTGTTTTCTTTAAAACAACGAAAAAAGGCTTTAGACCCACATGATGACAAACGAATAGTTAACTGTATGTATACTGACACTTTACCTTGGGGCTACTGTCCACCAAGCACATTATAAACATCTTCCAGTATTTACTAACCATATAACTTATATATTTTAGCCTAGCGTTGTACACCACCACCACACAGATATTTTTAAATGGCTTGAGGAAAATATCAGAAAAGCGCAAAATGGTGAAGCCGTTGGTTGGAGAAGCGGCCCTTGTTCCGGTCCCTGGCCTCCAACAACACATCAAGACTATATCGATACTTACACTTTGTTAAGTTCTGCCTTTACTTATGTATAAATAAGATGTGTATAATAATTAAATAAAGCATATATTTAAGCGTATATTTATTCTCCCACTCTCCTTGTCAAGTTTTGCTTCACTTATGGATAAATGCGATGTATATATTAATGAAATAAAACACATATTAAAATAAAAAGTCTTATTTTAATCTTAAGAATTGCACGTAATAGTTTATTACCTAACTTAATTTCTATTTTAATGAGACAAAACTTGAGGTGGCGACGGGGATGGTGGGGACACCTATTCCAGCTGTGCGCGATGTGGATGTGGTTTTTGCACAGGTCTGCGCGGGGGTTTTTGCACAGGTCTGCGCGGGGGTTTTTGCACAGGTCTGCGCGGGGGGTTTTGGCGCATACAGGCAGGTATACAGCTAGACAGGTGGACAGGTAGACTGGTAGACAGCTAGACAGGTAGACAGCTAGACAGGTAGACAGCTAGACAGGTAGACAGGTAGACAGCTAGATAGGTAGACAGGCGGACAGGCAGGCATGTGCCAATATGACGGGAACAAAAAATTTATATAATTATACCAGTTTAATTTAGATATTTTCTATAGTCTGCAAATTCTATTGATTTACCTCCTTCAAGCATTCCAATTTTAGCTTTATTTACACTATTACAGGTTCTAATGTGATTGTTTAGTTACAAAAAAAAATGATTTAAACAGGTTGAGATTTTCTCTTATGTATTTGATTTCCAACCAGTCTAGATAAGTTTTTTTATATGGGAAAAAATGAAACTGGTATAATTATATAAATTTTTTGTTCCCGTCATATTGGCACATGCCTGCCTGTCAGCCTGCCTGTCCGCCTGTCTAGCTGTCTACCAGTCTACCTTTCCACCTGTCTAGCTGTCTACCTACCTGTATGCGCCAAAACCCCCCGCGCAGACCTGTGCAAAAACCCCCGCGCAGACCTGTGCAGAAACCCCCCGCGCATTCCAGCGAGCCAGGTTGTTTCCACATCGCTGACATCGTCATCACCCGCACAGCTGGAATAGGTGTCCCCACCATCCCCGTCGCCACCTCAAATTTTGTCTCATTAAAATAGAAATTAAGTTAGGCAATAAACTTATACGTGTAATTATTAAGATTAAAATAAAAGACTTTTTATTTTAATATGTGTTTTATTTCATTAATATATACATGGCATTTATCCATAAGAGTGACATGCAAAGTGGTCCAGAACGCCTGTACGTACACTACTGCCAATGTCACGCGATAATTAGTTGAAATACTCTCTATGAACTAATAAATTAACTAGGGTTGGTTCATTTGAACCTTTTCCATAATAACTGTTTAAATTTGGTTTGGCGTATTAAATTGTAGTTAATCCATGGTTTTAAAGAATTATGTTTAAACAGAAGTGTATTACAATTGTTTGCTAAAGCACTTTTTTAAGTGTTTGATAGTTACACTATATTATTACCTTAGAAATGTATTTAGAACAATGCTAATTTATTATTTGTAAGGTATTCAGGTATAAGGTAGATTATATAATATGGCTGTGGTCTGAACCGCCAATTGCAAGGAGATATGAAATTTTAGGCATAAAATTATCATCGTTGTTAATTCTGGCGGCCTTCACTTGTGTACGTCAAATATCAGGGTCTCCCTTCGGTATTCCATTTACAAACAACCTTGACCTACACCGTATCACAATGTGATCTATGAGGTGAAATATTAAATAAATAAATAAATTCTATGTGAATTCAGTATTAATTCTTTACTTATGCTATCAGGGCTATCAAATTCAAATTCATTACCAACTTTCATATATTTAAATTTATTTTTTTGAAATATTACAAAAAAGCGTTTCTTTTATTTTAGAACTTACTAACAACTTATAGTTCACAGACGTATAACATTATGTATTAAAAAAAACTGTAATGTACGGAATAAGGGGAAAACTATTAATAATTTAAGTAATATTAAAAGTACATTTTCAATAGTCTATTAATACTACTAACTTTGCACACAGTAGAAACAAAAACATTTTGAGGAGAGCTGTCTAGGTAAGTCATATAATTGTTACAATTTTACTGTTTTCTTAATTTTCAGAAAAGAATATCTGAATGATGATGATGATCTTAAACAACGTGATAAAACAAAAAATAAATATTTAAGTAAACTATTATACAATAAAAAGGTATTAAACATAAACTGAACAGAAATACTTTGTTGGGTTGATACAACCCCATTATAAATTGGGGAAAGATAAGCACCCTTTTACCTAAGAATGACATGATGTAGGTAAACATATGTTGCTCTTCGAATGAAATTTTACAGTTTAGTAGTTCTTATTTTCAGTAAACTAGGTACCTTATATATTATTTCTTATTAAATTCAAGAGGAAGCAGCTGCATAATAAAGTGTTTCTGCACTTTTACTGGTAAAGGTTGAATAATTTTTCATTGAACCTACATGTTCATTAAATTCATGCATGATAGAAATCATAGTTCGTCATACTGCAAAAGCGTTACTTATTGTGTGGTAAGTTATACAACACATTGTACATATTTGTATTGATATAGTTGATGTATGAATAGGTTGGTAGAAGATAAAGCATTCGTAACTTGACTACTTGACCTTCGTGGCGTCCACTTATTACATCATGGTGATGGCGCAGTCTAACGGTTAAAAAATAGCGAACCACGTGAAGCGAGTGTATAAAACAGTGAAGCAGATTATAATAATTATTGCCAGTCACGTAAACAGTTGCATAAAACAGTAAAATGGATTTAAGAGGAATTTCGTCAATGATCATGTCAGGAAATATGGCTGAGGATTGGAAATTTGAAGCAAAGGTTCGTAATCTATTTACAAGCAACCGAAATTGTAAAAAAAGCCGAAGCAATACAATGTGCACAGCTGCTGACTCTCATTGGAGACGAGAGCATGAGGATATTCAACACCTTTAAATCCGTAGACGAGGTGAAAGATAAGTGACAAGCTCTGCTATCAAAATTCAATAAACATTTTGAACCGAAAACTAACTTGGCATAAATTACTAACGTGCAAACAAAAATGGGGTCAAACTATCGAACAGTAAGTATATCATAGAACTAAAAAACGTGTCACTATCGTGTAAATTGGAAAATTTACAGGACAGTGTTGTATCTAGAAGGAGCTAGTGACAGAACGTGAGTGTTAAGTTAGGCGGAAACGTGTGAGGAAGCGGCAGTTCGTACTCGCTCGTGTAATATGTTGTACGTGCGCGCATACGTTGTCATTTGTTAGATAGATGAGCTACTTATCAGCCTAATTCATTTTGTATCTTGTGTTGTATTAATAGTACTGGAACCTAATAACTGATGTTAATAATCACCGATTAAACACAACATTTGGCGCAGTCCGGCAGTGAAAAAAGTGCGACACGAGGTAAAAATGGCAGCCACGGTTGGTCATATTGAACAGTTCAATCCCAACGAGGCATAAATGGACAGCGTACAAGGAAAGAACCGAATTCTATTTACAGGCAAACAAGATAACTGATCCTGTTCAGAAACGGGCAGTGTTTTTAAGCGTTTGTGGTCCGACTACATTCGAAATCGTTATCAGCACCGACAGCGGTCAACAAACAGCCATTGGACAAAATATTGACATTATTAACCGATTATTTTTCACCTAGAACATCGGTAGTGGTATGCAGATTTAAATTCCATAGAAGAGCTCAGCTTCAAGGGGAAGGCATATCCGCGTATATCGGTGAATTACGTCATCTTGCCGAGGAATGTGGTTTCGGAACAACCTTGGAAGACATGTTACGCGCAAGAGTTAGCGCTCGCGCATGAAGCTGCCGCCAAAAATGTTTCTGAACTGCGGGAAACTGTCTTACCGATGAGCAGTGGCAACATTAAGAAAAAAACTGGTAAATCCCTAAAATCCAAAAGTAGGTCACAAAACGTCAACATAACCTGTTTTCGTTGCACGGAAAAACATTCACCTGATGAATGTTTCTTTAAGGAAGCGAAATGTCATTATTGTGATAAAATTGGACACATTGAAAGAGCCTGTCTTTCAAAGAAAAGGGACGAGAAGAAAGGAAACAATTCCGGAAATTCAAATGCAAAGAAAACAACAACAAATAGTGTTAGTGCACAGAACGTAAATAGTGTAGATAACGAACATTACGAACCTATCTACAGCATCGATGAATTTGGGGATCCGGCCACAAAAGTAAAAGTACCGGTTTTACTAAATAAAACGAGGTGTGTGATGGAGGTCGATTCAGGGGCCGCATATTCAGTTATAGGACAGAACACTTTCGGGCGTTTATTTAGTGCTGACAAACCAAAATTGCGCGAAAATAGTGTGATTTTACGGGACTATCAGCAGAAACAAATAAAGACAATAGGAACGTGTGAAGTACTAGTGGAACTAGGAACTTTGTCTGCACAATTACCATTAATCAAAACAAATGGTGATAATGCTAGTTTACTCGGAAGAAACTGGTTTAACCCACTCAACATAAAGATTGCGGGAATAAACGAGGTAACTACAATAAACTTTAATGCAATCGCTGCAGAATATGCAGAAGTGTTCTCAGAAGAACTCGGAAAATTTAAGGGGCCTCCAATCTCCTTAGATTTGGATCCTTTGATTAAACCGGTAGCATTTAAAGCGCGAAAAGTACCGTTTGCAATAAAACCACTAATTGAAACGGAATTAAGTAAACTATGTGACCAGGGGGTGCTAGAACCAGTAAATCACCCACGGTGGGCCACGCCCATCGTGCCAGTACTCAAAAACTCCAGCGAAGTCCGAATATGCAGTGAGAAGGGATGTTTATCCAGTACCGGCAATACAACAATTGTTTGCAACATTGTCAGGAGGTAAAGTGTTTGCAAAACTTGACCTGAAGCAAGCATACCAGCAGCTGGAAGTTGATGAAGCCAGTGCAGAAGCACAAACGATTATTACCCATAAAGGCGCATTCAAAGTCAAAAGATTACAGTTTGGAATTTCCGTAGCACCTCAAATTTTCCAGAGATTTGTAGACACACGTCTAGCAGGTATTCCAGGTGTGTTACCGTATTTCGACGACATCCTAATAGTTTAAGGATCGGATCAAGAGCTTGCAACTGGACTGAGGGAAGTACTGCGACGCTTCCAAGAAGATGGACTTCGCCTCAAACGCGAAAAGTGTATCCTACATACAAGCGAAATCATATTCTTGGGATACAAAATAACGGCAGAAGGAATACAGCCTATGGAAGAAAAAGTACGAGCAATTAAACAAGCACCGAGGCCACAAAATAAGCAAGGACTTCAAGCTTTTTTGGGTTTGCTAAACTTCTACCATGCGTTCTTAAAGGACAAAGCTACAATAGCAGAGCCCTTGCACCAGTTGTTACACAAAAATGAAATTTGGAAGTGGACGAAGACAGAAGAGCAAGCTTTCCAGGAGTTAAAGGACTCGTTGTCAACAGAATTACTATTAGCCCACTACGATGAAGCAAGACCGTTAGCACTTACCTGTGATGCTAGTCCATATGGAGTTGGGGCCATCCTAAGCCAAACGACGGAGGATGGGAAAGAAGTTCCAGTAGCATTCCACAGCAGGACACTAACGTCAACGGAAAGGAATTTTGCGCAGCTGGACAAAGAAGCACTCGCCATCATTGTGGAAGTCAAGAAATTTCATAACTACATTTTTGGTCGAACCATTGAGATCAGGACTGACCATAAGCCGTTGTTGGGAATCCTGGGTGAAAATAAGCTAACGCCAGACGTTTTATCACCTCGCATGCTAAGGTGGAGACTTATTTTAAGTGTATATGATTACAGATTGCTGCACATTCCAGGGAAACAAATTGCACATGCTGCCTGCCTGAGTAGGTTGCCACTTGTAGAAGAAGAATTGGTGGTTCCGCCAGCACACGAGGTCCTAATGCTGGAAGCCATACCAGAACCAGTTATCACGGTAAAGGATGTTGCAGTAGGTACAGGAAAGGACCCGGTATTGTCACGCGTCCTACACTGGACTCAAAAGGGATGGCCAAACAGGATCCAAGACATCCCTCCGGAACTAAAAGGCTTTTGGGGAAGACGAAATCAATTTTCAGCATACCAAAACTGTCTACTACTAGGCAATAGAGTAGTAATTCCTCTAAAAGAAAGACCTGAGGTACTGGAAATTCTGCACTCAGGACATCCAGGGATAGTTCGGATGAAAGAATTGGCCAGGTCTTACGTCTGGTGGCCAGATATGGATGCACAAGTAGAAGAAAGGGTGGCAAATTGCAAACAATGTCAAGAAATTCAGGCGATGCCACCAAAAGCTCCAGTTCAGCCGTGGGAATGGGCACGAAGACCATGGTCGAGGATCCATATAGACTTCGCAGGTCCCATGCAAGGCCAGTATTTCATTATAATAATAGATGCATTTTCCAAATGGTTAGAAGTGCGTCTCGTACCAACAATTTCAGCAGAAGCAGCAATTAAGGCTCTTCGAGAACTATTTGCTACACATGGCATTCCTGATGTCATCGTAAGCGATAATGGAACAGCGTTCACCTCACAGGAATTCCAAACATTTTTAAAACGGAATGGGATTCGACATGCAAGAATTGCTCCATATAACCCGGCGGCTAATGGCCAAGCCGAGCGAATGGTGAGATCGACAAAGGAAGGATTAAAGAAGTTGGGGGGAAGGAGATTGGAACACTAAATTAACACGATTCTTACTACAACAGCACATAACGCCTCATGCAACAACTGGTCAAAGTCCAGCAGAATTGATTATGGGACGGAAGCTGTCAACCGCCCTTGATCGGTTGCATCCAGATGTGGTGCAAGAAATGGTTGCCAAACAAGAGAAAGGAATAGAAGAGAAACCGCTTCGCAAATTCACTAAGGATGAAACAGTATTTGCCAGGAATTATTCAGCAAGTGGTCCAAAATGGATACCCGGAACCATCGAAACAACTGCAGGTCCTGTTTCATACAGAATAGCAACACCTGAAGGCAACAGATTGCATAAACACACTAATCAGCTTCGCTGTAGATCCACTAAGATTATTGAGGTAGTCCAAGATGAGCCAGAAAGTATTACAATAGCGGAGAGCAGCTCAAGCGGGAAAGAACCAACAGCCGAGATATCTGACACAGTGGGAATGGAACAAGATCCAGACACGATGGGTGCAGCGGCATCAACATCAACACTAAGGACTCCTCGTCCATAGAGAACAAGGGTCCCTCCAAGGTTCCTCGCGGATTTTACAAACTAGGAGGGAGGGGTGTTGTGTCTAAAGGGAGCTAGTGACAGAACGTGAGTGTTAGGTTAGGCGGAAATGTGTGAGGAAGCGGCATTTCGTACTCGTTCGGGTAATATGTTGTACGAGCGCGCATGCGTTGTCATTTGTTAGATAGATAAGCTACTTATCAGCCTTATTCACTTTGTATCTTGTGTTGTATTAAAAGTACTCGAACCTAATAATTGATGTTGTTAATAATCACCGATTAAACACAACAGACAGCTTGACAGCTTGAAGGATAATTTAATATGTGAATTCAAATCATTTTGCTACGTGAAAAGCTACTACAGGAAGATAACGAATAACTGGATGAAGTCGTTAAAGTTTGCATAAATACAGAAAATGCCAAGAACCACAACCACAAAATCAACGATGCACCTGAACCAAGAAGTGTTGATTTCGTGGACTAAACAAAGGCGAGCTACACGAAAGAAGGTGAACATCGACAAGGAACACAGCAAACAAACACAGAGGCAATGTCGCAGGCAACAGGGGTAAGAAAGGGGGTCAACAACCCGGGGCGAACAAACATGTAAGGCGGTGCCAGAAATGTACGTATCAACATGACTACAGCAAGTGCCCAGCCTATGGCAAACAGTAGAACAAGTGCGGTAATATGAATCATTTTGCTTTTGCGTGCATAAATAAAGTAAAATCACTTAATTCTTCCATGTTAGAAATGTTAATTCAGTTAATAATGAGGGTAATACAGAGGATTTTCTATATAGGTGCAATAGATGGCTGCGATAACTCAAAGATTGAGGAATCATGGTTCACGGCTTTAGAAATAAAAGGCTACCCTATTAATGTTAAACTGGACACTGGGGCGATGGCAAATATCGTACAGTTGCTAAGACTCCCGGTATTTTGTTAAACATCATCCCGCTATTACATCCCAGCTCCGTGTAATGGGAGATTGCTCTATTCTCTTAGACCCCGCAGTTTCCTTTAAGACAGGTGCCGACATCTGTTGCATTAGCTTCGTCGAAAGGCACATTATCATAGGACAGAGACAAACTCTGTAATTCATTATCATATTGCATAAATTCCACTAATTAATTGATTAAGCCACTCACAGGTGGAGTCCGCGTTTAGTCTTCAACAGAGCCAGTAGATATAGAGAGTACCGCCACGTCCGCCATGTTTGTTCCTTTGTCATATGCGTCACTTTGAGGTTTTGTAACACAATTCCGTCAACGTGACATTTATTGGCAATCCGAAATTTTACTTAAAATTGGCAAGACTGTAAGTCTATGTCAAATTCGAGGTTAGTAGGTTAGGTTTTGTTTGTTATTTGACACAAACTGATGGAAACATAACCTGATAACCTCGAATTTGACATAGACTTACAGTCTTGCCAATTTCAAGTAAAAATTTAGACATAACTCAATCAGTCATTGCTGATGGGAACAAAAATGGCGGCGATGGCGGAATTTTCACGGATCAAAGAATGGCGGTACTCTCTATATCTACTGGCTCTGGTCTTCAACAGAGCCAGTAGATATAGAGAGTACCGCCACGTCCGCCATGTTTATTCCTCTGACATATGCGTCACTTTGAGGTTTGTAACACTATTCCGTCAATGTGACGTTTGTTGGCAATCCAAAACTTTACTTGAAATTGGCAAGACTGTAAGTCCATGTCAAATTCGAGGTTAGCAGGTTAGTTTTTTGCGTCAGTTTTGACACAAACTGACGCAAAACATAACCTGCTAACCTCGAATTTGACATAGACTTACAGTCTTGCCAATTTCAAGTAAAATTTTAGACATACCTCATTCAGTCATTGCTGGTGGGAACAAAAATGGCGGCGATAGCGGCATTTTCACGGATCAAAGAATGGCGGTACTCTCTATATCTACTGGCTCTGGTCTTAATACAGTGCCTTTATATAGACAGTGGCGACAATGGGGTGTCCTATTTTTGATTGGCTCCCTAGATCACGTGGTTTTAGCCGCCATGTTTATGCTAAATCACCTGTGATTCGTGTTATACTTTTGGCAGTACTGAAGTGTATTGTCAGTCTATGTCAAATTTGAGGTTAGCAGGTTCGGTTTTGCGTCAGTTTTGACACAAACTGACGCAAATCTTAACCTGCAAATCTCAAATGTTTTCAGTACTGCCAAACGTAAAACACGTATCACAGTCGACTCTGATCACGGATTTAAATAAACACCCGTTAGAAATTTGCCAAAATATGGCGGCGGGGGTGTGGCTTAGTTGTATTGTCGCACTGTCTATATAAAGCACTGTAGTCTTCAACAGAGCCAGTAGATATAGAGAGTACCGCCATTCTTTGATCCGTGAAAATGCCGCTATCGCCGCCGTTTTTGTTCCCACCAGCAATGACTGATCAGGTATGTCTAAAATTTTACTTGAAATTGGCAAGACTGTAAGTCTATGTCTAATTCGAGGTTAGTAGGTTATGTTTTTTCTCCAGTTTGTGTCAAAACTGACGCAAAAACTAACCTGCTAACCTCGAATTGAAATAGACTTACAGTCTTGCCAATTTTAAGTAAAGTTTTGAATTGCCAACAAACGTCAAGTTGACGGAATTGTGTTACAAACCTCAAAGTGACGCATATGTCAGAGGAATCAACATGGCGGACGTGGCGGGTACTCTCTATATCCACTGGCTCTGGTCTTCAATAGAGTTCCTATATATAAAGAGTTGGGACATTGGATCCACAAATCAAGGATCACATGATTCAGCAATAATATATTTCATTTTTTTATATTTGAAAGATGTAAGACAAACAAAATGACATTAATTGACATGTCAAATCACAGAAGGCATTCATTTAGAAATCTGAGTCAACGTGTAAGAAAAATAATATTTATGTGGAATTATTAAAACTTGAAAAATTTGCCGGCTAAATTTATTTACTGTTTTAGTCCTAGTGTGTTTTCAGGTTATGGTAAAAAGTATTTCTGATGACTTAAGTGAACTGCGATTAGAAATAAAGCAGGTGTTGAAATCTTGTGTTATGAAAAACCTCTGCTTATAATCTTAGGTGTGGGGGTGGGGTAGGATGTTTAGTGGCAGCTGTAAATGTGTATGAATACGAATGTAATGCTCAACAACTAACGTTAGAGAATTTGAGGCGACGTAATTCAACCTTTCCAGAGGAAAATTGTCTTTTTGTATTGATTAACACTGGCCTGAATAATCTGCCGTTTGATGCTTTCAACATCGATTAGTTCGTTTTCTTCCATTTCAGAATTTTCACATTTATTTAAATCTGGTTTGAATTGAATAATGTTGGAATAGCATTGTATTCAGTCTCGTTTTTCCACGGTTAATCAACCACTGATCATCCGCAAAATATTTATTACATAATGGCGGCAGTGGAAAAAGTCCGATAAACATATCACAATAGACCACTGCCAAAAAATGACATTCAGAGAATAAACGGCTTGTTGCCTTAAAATCCTTAATTTTGCTGTTATATGACCAGAAACGCTTTATTTTCGCATTCCTTAGAAAAAGAGTGCAAATAATATCCCAGATCTGTTCGATTTTTACAATTAATCGCTGAACCACCAGTCATTGCACAATATTTTTCAATTAAAAATATTTGTTAGGTATTGTCACAACTGTCACAAAATGTGATTCTAATTTGTAATGGTTGCCAAACTGTTGTCCATAGGTATGCATGATCTGCATAAAATTTAAATTTAACAAAAATCAGGTACTCCATGATTTGTGGATCCAAAATGAGTCGCCTACATTTCCCAACTCTTTATATATAGGGACTCTAGTCTTCAATACAGTGCCTTTATATAGACAGTGGCGACAATGGGGTGTCCTATTTTTGATTGGCTCCCTAGATCACGTGGTTTTAGCCGCCATGTTTATGCTAAATCGCCTGTGATTCGTGTTATACTTTTGCAGTACTGAAGTGTATTGTCAGTCTATGTCAAATCGAGATTAGTAGGTTCGGTTTTGCGTCAGTTTTGACATAAACAGACGCAAATCTAACCTGCAAATCTCGAATGTTTTTCAGTACTGCCAAACGTAAACCACGTATCACAGTCGACTCTGATCACGGATTTAAATCAAACACTCGTTAGAAATTTGCCTAAATATGGCGGCGGGGGTGTGGCTTGTTGTATTGTCGCCAACTGTCTATATAAAGGCACTGTAGTCTTCAATATAGCCCCCCTATTACAAACAGTAACGACATCCTGGGGCAAACCTGATGCAAACATAAAAATACAAAAAGTTACTAACGGTAAATTTCAGTGTAAACAGTGAAAAAAATAACAGATCTGAAAACCTGAATCCTTTTCTGCACTATTTTACACTTATCGACACAACACCCTAGCAGTTCCCACGTCCCTCGACTTCAAATTAGCCCCCGAAGAGAAAAATGAATAAAAACACGACAACTGTCAATGGTCACATTTTAATTTAATTGTGCAACTTCCTAGGCGATTTTTAAATATGCTAGGGACTTAAAGGATACCAACGTGATTTGCCCCAGCGGCAACATCATTCGTTGTCGCTACTATATGTAAATATAGGGGCTATAGTCTTCAATACAGTGACTATATACAAGACAGTGTGGCCATACGATTGTTGGCGGCCATTTTCAGGCAAATTTGAGCGTAGAGATATACAGTGCCTTTAGAAATAATCGAACCCTTTTTGAGTGGTAATTATTTGGCGCTAGTTATTTTAACTAGTTGATGTTAGCTGCACGTGCAGTGTTATGTTTGAACGTTGGCATTTTTCATTGGCGTTCGTTCGTGGGTGCTTTAAGGTGTTGCATGAAGTTTACAACCGGTTTCAATTATGGTAGTTTACAATACAGCTAAATGCCGTCTTCCTGTTCCCTGTCTCCAAACCTCCCTGTCCTGTGCTTCGTCTTCTTCCAGGTTCCTCTCCTCCATGGCTCTTCGAATACCCTACATTCCACGGTTTGGGTGGTCTACTTCTTTTTCTTACCCGGCGGCGACCATTTAAAGATCTTCATAGGCCACGTCGTCTCCTCCATTCACATCAGATGACCAAACCAGTTTAACGCTTTCCGTTCAGTTCTGTCCACAGCTCATTCTGGTGCCTCCATTCTGCGTCTTATTTCCTCGTTCGTCACTCTATCTCGTCTCGATACCCTTCCGCTTTTTCGTCCATTTGAACTGTGTCTAGTCTTCGTTTCATTTCCGCTGTTACAGTCCATACCTCACTGTCATAACATAGCATCGACTCTACCATTACTTCACCTATTCTTTTTTGTTTTTGTTAGAGATAGTATTGTCCCATCAAATTGATTTCAAGCATCCCATTATTTTCTTACTGTGTTACTATTCGAGTTTTAATCTCTTCTGTTCCCAAACCTTTTTCATCCCTTGTATTGTAGCACCGAGTATTTAAACCTTTCTACTTGTCTTACTGCGACCTTTTCATTTATTAAGACTTCATATTGTGCTTCCGAGTTGATTACTAAATAGATACTCCGTTTTCTCTAAACTTATGCTAAAGCCCCATTCATCGTGGTAGCACCGATGTAGTCTCTTTATCATACATTCCAAGTCGAAAGCATCTTGTGCTATTGCCTACAACAATAGCACAATTCTAAATTGCCACATTTAAATACTGTGCAGAATATTAGTTTTTCAGGCAATAGATAATAAAATTTCACCCGCTTGCGACGCTAATGAATTATTTGACACTGACAATTTACAATTGTCAGATTTGAAAGGTTTATTTTCTTCCATAACCAAATGAACAGGTTCTACCAACCTCTTTGAGAACAACTTTGAAGTAACTAAATATTTTGCTGTTAATGGCGGATATTCGCGTCGACAATAGCGCAAAGACATCCCTATGGCCACACTGTCTTGTGTAAAGCCACTGTAGTTTTCAATATAGCACCTTTATTTACAAATAGTAGCGACACCCTTTGATGTTGCCGCTGGGGCAAAATCACGCAAAATCACGTTGGCATCCCTTAAGTACCTAACATATTTAAAAATCGCCTAGGAAGTTGCATAATTAATTAAAATGTGACATTGACAGTTGTTGTGTTTTTATTGATTTTTCTCTTCGGGGGCTAATTCAAAGTCGAGGATGAGGAAATGCCAGGGTGTTGTGACGATAAGTGTAAAAATAGTGCCAGAAAAGGATTTCAGGTATTCAGATCTGTTATTTTTTCACTGTTTACACTGAAATTTATCGTTTAGTAACTTTTTGTATATTCATGTTTGCATCAGGTTTGCTCCACGATGTCGCTACTATTTCTAAATAGAGGGGCTATAGTCTTTAATGTAGCCCCTTCTATTTACAAATAGTAGAGACATCGTGGGGCAAACCTAATGCAAACATGAAAATACAAAAAGTTACTAAACGATACGAGCAACCGCGGGATATTTAAAATTTCAGTGTTAGCAGTGAAAAAAAAGCTATAGTCAAATTTATACCCATTCGGAGTCACGTGATAATCTAGTAATTTTACGTATGTCGATTCTTAAAAATGCAATTTTAGGGAAATAAATGACATTCCGTTTTGTAGGTTATCCTGACATATGCCAATTTCTAAAACAAGGTTGCTACGGGTTTATTCTCTTATATGAAATCAAACTGAATTTACAGGTTAAAGAAAACATAACATGTCGTAAAATGTAAATATAATAAAGATATGTCAGCTGCTACATTAAAAACCTGCTGCGTATAGCAAATTTTAAGTCAATTTCTGTGCATGCATATTCTGTTATAGAACATTGCCATTTGAAGCCTATTTCCTTGCACAATCTATTTAGGGAAGAAACTGAATGTGAAAAATCTCCAGATTCTTCAACCAAGCATTTTTTAGATTTTTTATGGTTACAAATTCTTTAGCTACATACATTTTATATACAGTGTCTTGACTGCTTCGTCGACTTCCGTTTTTGCATTCTTCACTTTCTGGCTCATATTTTCGGTAAATTGTGCTCTCCGAGATATTTAACGCAAGAGAAGCACGGCGAACAGCGTTGGAGGGTGAAACTGTTGATTTACTATTATTAATATTGTACTCTTCATAAAAAAAAACGCATAATATTCAAATTAATTGTTGTGACTGCTCGTTATACCACATGTCCGATGGTTTCTTTTAATTTCCAGTTTTCGGCTCAACAATTTTAGGTTTTATTACCCTTATCTCAATAACTTACACGAAAAATATAATCTGACAGATTAGAAACGTCAAATTTTTAAAATTAATTTTATGAATCGACATGCCTTTTTTTCAAATTTCTTCCATTTCATCTATTTTACTAAAGATGAACAGAGACAGACAAAAGTCACGTGACTCCGAATGGGTATAATTTTGACTATATTTGTTAAATATGTGACATCATATAAGTCATCAACCAACATCATGTAGTGCAGCATTATCTTTATATGCAGTTTGTGTAGCATTTTCTTTATTTGCAGGCTGCACCAACAGTAAATCAGGGACAGCATTATGTTTCAGCATCTTACGCCCTTTGTGAACCATGTGAAACTGCAACTCTGAGAAATGTACCTGCAATTTATGTTTTAAAGTATGTGTGTAGTCCGCAAGTTAGCAAGGAAGTCCGCAAGTCCAGGAGTAAGTCAAATTTCCACTTACTTCACAAACTCTCAAATCGATCGCGTTTCGTACGTGATCACGTTGAATAATATTCAACCACGCATTTTTCCTACTTTCATTGTGCGGTATTCTGAATAGCTGAAATTCTTTTCTGCCACTATTTTTACATTTGTCGACACAACACCCTGGCATTTCCACGTCCTTGACTTCAAATTAGCCGCCGAACAGAAAACACGACAAATGTCAATGTCAGAGGTTATGCAACTTTCTTGTCGATTTTTAAACATGCTAGGGACTTTAAGGGATACCAACGTGATTTTGCCCCAGCGGCAACATCAAACGTTGTCGCTACTATTTGTAAATAGAGGGGCTATAGTCTTCAATATAGCCCCTCTATTTACAAATAGTAGCGACATCGTGGGGCAAACCTGATGCAAACATGAAAATACAAAAAGATACTAAACTATAAATTTCAGTATAAAGAGTGAAAAAATAACAGATCTGGATACCTGAAATCCTTTTCTGCCACTATTTTTACACTTATCGACACAACACCCTGGCATTTCCACGTCCTCGACTTCGAATTAGCCCCCGAAGAGAAAAATGAATAAAAACACGACAACTGTCAATGTCACATTTTAATTAATTATGCAACTTTCTAGGCGATTTTTAAATATGCTAGGGACTTAAGGGATACCAACGTGATTTTGCCCCAGCGGCAACATCAAACGTTGTCGCTACTATTTGTAAATAAAGGGGCTATAGTTTTCAATACAGAGGCTTTATACAAGACAGTGTGGCCATACGATTGTTGGCGGCCATTTTCAGGCAAATTTGAGCGTAAAGATATACAGTGCCTTTAGAAATAATCGAATGTTTTTGCGTGGTCATTATTTTGGCGCTAGTTACTTTAACTAGTTGATGTTAGCTACACGTACAGTGTTATGTATGGACATTGACATTTTCCATTGGCGTTCGTTCGTTGTGCTTTAAGGTGTTGCATGAAGTTTACAACCGGTTTCAGTTATGGTAGTTTACAATACAGCTAAATGCCGTCTTCCTGTTTTCTGTCTCCAAACCTCCCTGTCCTGTGCTTGGTCTTCTTCCAGGTTTCTCTCCTCCATGGCTCTCCGAATACCCTCATTCCACGGTTTGTGTGGTCTACCTCTTTTTTTCTTACCCTGCGGCGACCATTTAAAGATCTTCATACGCCACGTCGTCTCTTCCATTCTCATCAGATGACCAAACCAGTTTAACGCTTTCCGTTCAGTTCTGTCCACAACTCATTCTGGTGCCTCCATTCTGCGTCTTATTTCCTCGTTCGTCACTTTATCTCGTCTCGATATCTTTCCGCTTTTTCGTCCATTTGAACTGTGTCTAGTCTTCGTTTCATTTCCGCTGTTACAGTCCATACCTCACTGCCATAACATAGCATCGAGTCTACCATTACTTCACCTATTCTTTTTTTGTTTTTGTTACAGATAGTAATGTCCAGGGGCGCAGGAACAGGGGGGACGAGGGGGACTATTGCTCCCTCATAGAATATATCAGGGGGGCAAATAGTATAATTCGCCCCCCCCCCCTGATATATTCTATGAGGTTTTTAAAAATTTGTACATATGGTTTTCACATTAATTCATACACGAGATGTTGTTCTATTGTATAAGGTGCTGAAATAAAACACAAAGAATTGGTTAAACACGTCTTGATTTTTAGGTCAACAGGGGAGAATTCGATATACTCGTAGTCCATTTGTCTTTCATATGGAAATGAAAATGCAAAAATTGTAGGGAAATCATTGACAACAAGCATTGTCACTAGACTGCATTGTCTTGGTACATAAACTTCTTATTATTTTTGTGGTGAGGGTAGGTTTCATGTCGAGAGGTTGGCAATTTATTATTTTAAATTGTAGCTTTGGTTATTATAAACTTGATGTGATCTTATAATTTGGTTTGAACTAGTTAGGTAGGTATTGCACAAGGACAGTTTTATAATAGCCAGAACTACAATTTAAAAATAACTACGGTGTCAACCAGTCAACATAGAACCTAATCTCTCATTGCAAAAATAATAACCAGAAGTGTATGTACCAACACAATGCAATGTAATGACAATGCTTGTTGTCAATGGTTTCCTTAGATTGCATTTCCATGTGAAAAAAATTGTAAAGGGGGTTACACGGAACTTGCCTTGCTTGAATTACATCAATTTGCAAAGAAATGTGATTTACATCAATTTAAAAAAAATGTAATCCGCTGGGATTCGAATTCCGCACTCTCAGGCGAATATCTCGAGCGAGTTTCTAGTCTGCAGCTTGAGTCCCAGCTTGCACAAGTGAGCTACAGTCGTACTCGAATTGTGCGATTTTCTGCTGCGTTATAAAGACACCATACTATTCTGTCCCACTTGTGATGTTTATCCTATATCTGTTAGGTCTCATTTTCGACAATGATAAAAGCCTGAGCTATGTCAAATATTATTACTTTTATCTATTACTCAGCTAAAGCAAAAATATACAACATTTTATTTTTTAAGGTGCTCACCCTGTATATATTTCTCTGAAATTTTCTCGGTTTTTCCAGGTATGCATATAATCTGCATGCAAAGTAGCGTCTTAGCATTTTAGCTTAATTGCAGCTATTATAGTTATTTACGTACCAAGTACATAATTTAGGACTTTATTGGACGAATAAAATTTATGGAGAGCGAGCGTAGCGTAGCGATAAAGAAGACGAGTCAAATAAGGTCTGATTATGTAGGAGCTGCATGGAAAGCTTTACGTTCGACTGCACTGTGGAATATTTCCTTTTATCTACAATTATCATTTATATTAGACACATTAGAAAATTCAAGTTTCTATTGAAACATTTGATAGTTTCGAAGTGTGGTACTTCTAGGTTAATTATAATATCAAGAGTAACTGCCTATTACCATCAGGTATTAAAGATGAATTTCTTTTTATTGTTTGTAAAGTTTTCAGTTAATATAATCTTCTCTCCTGATTTGAATAAAATGACATTTATTTTGATAATAACATTGACAGGCGGCCGTTTTACTTTCCTGTATGGACTAAAGTGGCACTTTATGGACGCTATATAATACTATAATAAAGTGTTTATGGAACAGCCGAACATAAAGCTTAGTTATGTTAAAACATTCAAAAAAATGTTTTGCCCCCCCATAATTACAGTAGTTCCTGCGCCGCTGGTATTGTCCCATCAAATTGATTTCAAGCATCCAATTATCTTCTTACTTTGTACTATTTGAGTTTTGATCTCTTCTGTTCCCAAACCTTTTTGATCGATTGTATTGTAGCACCGAGGTATTTAAACCTTTCGACTTGTCTTACTGCGACATCTTCATTTATTAAGACTTCATATTGTGCTTCCGAGTTGATTACTAAATACTCCGTTTTCTCTAAACTTATGCTAAAGCCCCATTCATCGTGGTAGCACCGATGTAATCTCATTATCATACATTCCAAGTCGAACTCATCTTGTGCTATTACAACAATAGCACAATTCTAAATTTTCAAATTTAAATACTGTGCAGAATATTAGTTTTTCAGGGGAAAAGATGATAAAATTTCACCCGCTTGCGACATTAAGAATTATTTGACACTGACAATTTACAATTTTCAGATTTGAAAGGTTTTATTTTCTTCCATAACCAAATGAACAGGTTGTACCAACCTCTTTGAGAACAACTTAGAAGTAACTAAATATTTTGCCTGTTAATGGAGGATATTCGCGTCAACCAATAGCGGCGAAGACATCCCTATGGCCACACTGTCTTGTATAAAGCCACTGTAGTCTTCAATATAGCGCCTCTATTTACAAATCGTAGCGACAACGTTTGAGGTTGCCGCTGGGGCAAAATCACGTTGGTATCCCTTCAAGTCCCTAGCATGTTTACAAATTCACAAGGAAGTTGCATAACTTGTGACATTGACATTTGTCGTGTTTTTCTCTTCGGCGGCTAATTTGAAGTCAAGGACGTGGAAATGCCAGGGTGTTTGTTGTGTCTACAAATGTAAAAATAGTGGCAGAAAAGGATTTCAGCTATTCAGAATACCGCACAATGAAAGTAGGAAAAATGCGTGGTTGAATATTATTCAACGTGATCACGTACAAAACGCGATCGATTTGAGAATTTGTAAAGTAAGTGGTAATTTGACTTACTACCGGACTTGCAAACTTACTTGCGGACTTGCGGACTACACACATACATTGCAGGTACATTTCTCAGAGTCGCAGTTTCATATGGTTAACTTTTAAAATTATTACTAAAATTGAAGCAATTTTTAAAGGTAATGTTTCTGCAATAAATAATAGTTATTTAAGATACAAGTGCAAAAAGGCATTCTTTATTGCACGAATAGGTCAAATCTAAGACCTATGAGTGCAATAAAGAGCCTTTTTGCAAGAGTGTCTTACAACGTTTTATCTACGATCATAATCTTTTACGAAAGTATGTATTTCATTTTGTATTTTTTAAATTTACGTGCAATAAAATTTTTATAACACTAGTGTAATAAAAGTTAACTTTTTGCACTAAAATTAGTGTATCATAGATTTCTTATTGACATTAGCGTGCAATAACATTTTTATAACACTAAAGTACTAAAAGTTAACTTTTTACACTAATATCGGTGTAGAAAGTAGGCACTTTTTACATGATCGTAGATAAAATAAATTACACTCATATGCAAGCACTAGAAAACCAGATTCTACAGTTGAATCTGGATGTTAACTTTGATAATTGTAGTGGATTTAAAACAAAATGTTAATTGTTATATTACCAAAAAATGTATATAGTAGTTCTTCTGAGTAAAAAATTATAATGATTAATCTGTAATTTTTTCACTGCTTGCACTGAAATTTTAAATATCCCGCGGTTGCTCGTATCGTTTAGTAACTTTTTGTATTTTCATGTTTGCATCAGGTTTGCTCCACGATGTCGCTACTATTTGTAAATAGAGGGGCTACAGTCTTCAATACAGTGGCTTTATACAAGACAGTGTGGCCATAGGGATGTTTTCGCCGCTATTGGTCGACGCGAATATCCGCCATTAACAGGCAAAATATTTAGTTACTTCTAAGTTGTTCTCAAAGAGGTTGGTAGAACCTGTTCATTTGGTTATGGAAGAAAATAAAACTTTTCAAATCTGACAATTGTAAATTGTCAGTGTCAAATAATTCATTAGCGTCGCAAGCGGGTGAAATTTTATCATTTATTGCCCTGAAAAACTAATATTCTGCACAGTATTTAAATGTGACAATTTAGAATTGTGTTATTGTTGTACCTAATAGCACAAGATGCGTTCGACTTGGAATGTATGATAAAGAGATTACATCGGTGCTACCATGAATGGGGCTTTAGCATAAGTTTAGAGAAAACGGAGTATCTATTTAGTAATCAACTCGGAAGCACAATATGAAGTCTTAATAAATGAAGATGTCGCAGTAAGACAAGTAGAAAGGTTTAAATACTTCGGTGCTACAATACAATTGATGAAAAAGGTTTGGGAACAGAAGAGATCAAAACTCGAATAGTACAAAGTAAGAAGATAATGGGATGCTTGAAATCAATTTGATGGGACAATACTATCTCTAACAAAAACAAAAAAAGAATAGGTGAAGTAATGGTAGAGTCGATGCTACGTTATGGCAGTGAGGTATGGACTGTAACAGCGGAAATAAAACGAAGACTAGACACAGTTCAAATGGACGAAAAAGCGGAAAGGTATCGAAACGAGATAAAGTGACGAACGAGGAAATACGACGCAGCATGGAGGCACCAGAATGAGTTGTGGACAGAACTGAACGGAAAGCGTTAAACTGGTTTGGTCATCTGATGAGAATGGAGGAGACAACGTGGCCTATGAAGATCTTTAAATGGTCGCCGCCGGGTAAGAAAAAAAGAGGTAGACCACACAAACCGTAGAATGAGGGTATTCGGAGAGCCATGGAGGAGAGGAACCTGGAAGAAGACCAAGCACAGGATAGGGAGGTTTGGAGACAGGGAACAGGAAGACGGCATTTAGCTGTATTGTAAACTAACATAACTGAAGCCGGTTGTAAATTCTTTGATCCGTCAAAATGCAGCCATCGCCGCCATTTTTGTTCCCATCAGCAATAACTGATTGAGTTATGTCTAAAATGTTACTTGAAATTGGCAAGACAATAAGTCTATGTCATATTCCAGGTTAGCAGGTTATGTTTTGCGCCAGTTTGTGTCAAAACTGACGTAAAACCTAACCTATCAACCTCAAATTTGACATAGACTTATAGTCTTACCAATATTTTAAGTAAACTTTTGGATTGCCAACAAACGTCACGTTGACGGAATTGTGTTACAAACCTCAAAGTAGCACATATGTCAGAGGAATAAACATGGCGGACGTGGCGGTAGTCTCCTATATCTACTGACTCTGGTCTTCAACAGAGCCAGTAGATATAGAGAGTACCGCCATTCTTTGATCCGCGAAAATGCCGCTATCGCCGCCATTTTTGTTCCCACCAGCAATAACTGATTGAGGTATGTCTAAAATTTTACTTGAAATTGCAAGACTGTAAGTCTATGTCAAATTCGAGGTTAGCAGGTTATGTTTTGCGCCAGTTTGTGTCAAAACTGAAGAAAAAACTAACCTGCTAACCTCGAATTTGAAGTAGACTTACAGCCAATTTTAAGTAAAGTTTTGAATTCGCAACAAAGGTCACGTTGACGGAATTGTGTTACAAACCTCAAAGTGACGCATATGTCAGAGGAATAAACATGGCGGACGTGGCGGTACTCTTCTATATACACTGGCTCTGGTCTTCAAAACAGTGTCTTTATATAGACAGTGGCGACAATACAACTAAGCCACACCCCCGCCGCCATATTTAGGCAAATTTATAACGGGTGTTCATTTAAATCCGCAATCAGAGTCGACTGTGATACGTGTTTACGTTTGACAGTACTGAAAATATTCGAGATTTGCAGGTTAAGATTTGCGTCAGTCTGTGTCAAATAACAAACAAAACCTAACCGGCTAACCTGGAATTTGACATAGACTGACAATACACTTCAGTACTGCCAAACGTATAACACGCATCACAAGCGATTTAGCATAAACATGGCGGCCGAAATCACGTGATCTAGGGAGCCAATCAAAAATACCCCATTGTCGCCACTGTCTATATAAAGACACTGTAGTCTTCAACAGAGCCAGTAGATATAGGAGAGTACCGCCACGTCCGCCATGTTTATTCCTCTGACATAAGCGTCACTTTGAGGTTTGTAGCACAATTCCGTCAACGTGACGTTTGTTGGCAATCCAAAACTTTACTTAAAATTGGCAAGACTGTAAGTCTATGTCAAATTCGAGGTTAGCAGGTTAGGTTTTGCGTCAGTTTTGACACAAACTGAAGCAAACCATAACCTGCTAACCTCGAATTTAACATAGACTTACAGTCTTGCCAATTTCAAGTAAAATTTTAGACATAACTCAATCAGTTATTGCTGATAGGAACAAAAATGGCGGCGATGGCGGCATTTTCACGGATCAAAGAATGGCGGTACTCTCCTATATACACTGGCTCTGGTCTTCAATAGTGTAACTGTATAATACCTTAGTAAGAGTAGAGCAAACTGCCAAAAATGTTGGATCATTTTTTCATGTCTAGCAAGATTTAATGATATACTGAAAAACAAGGTTGGTAAAACTGACACACGAGTTGTCAGTTTCATCAAATTCGAGGTTAGCAGGTTAGGTTTTGCGTCAGTTTTGACATAGACTGACACAAAACCTAATCTTCTAACCTTGAATTTGATGAAACTCACAACTCGTGTGTCAGTTTTACCAACCTTGTTTTTCAATATATCATTAAATCTTGGTAGCCATGAAAAAATAATCCAACATTTTTTGCTGTTTGCTCTACTCTTACTTAAGTATTATACAGGTATACTAGTCTTCTATATAGCCCCTCTATTTACAAATAGTAGCGACATCGTGGAGCAAACCTGATGCAAACATGAAAATACAAAAAGTTACTAAACGATAAATTTCAGTGTAAACAGTGAAAAAGACCAGATCTGAATACACTTATCGACACAACACCCTGGCATTTCCACGTCCTCGACTTCGAATTAGCCCCCGAAGAGAAAAATTAATAAAAAAATAACAACTGTCAATGTCACATTTTAATTAATTATGCAACTTTCTAGGCGATTTTTAAATATGCTAGGGACTTAAGGGATAAAAACGTGATTTTGCCCCAGCGGCAACATCAAAGGATGTCGATACTATTTGTAAATAAAGGGGCTATAGTCGTCAACTTAAAAATTCGCGAAGGCAGTTACTGCGTTTAAAGTATCATATTACTCGAATGTCTCCGCGCAGACGGCATTCTGAGCCGGGGAAGTCCCGTTATTTTCGCCACGTTGCATACGGCTGACGCAATTCAGAGCCACGCTGATAGAATTGATATAGGCAGAAGTGAGATGCCCAAGGATGAAAATTTCCATGAATGATTAAATCGGGTGAATAACGGACGTCAGAGCCCAGAGTGTCGCTTTGGGAAAGTCCAGCGTACACCTTGAGACTGAACGTATGTGTCGGTGACGCTAACAACAAAGAACTACCTTTATCGTTTATAGGGGCGCGTCGCGCGTCGTGCCTTTTCGGGCTTGTGTGCATTATTAAATGCTATCCGTTCCTTAAGTTTCGAGTACCGTCGAGTACGTTTTAACGCTAAATTAGCGGATTTACGAGAGGAACGCGTGTGAAGCATATATATACAGGGTGGGCCGTTGTCGTCTGTCGTTTAGCCCAACCCCATTCTTCTGTGAAGGATCTTTTTGTCAAAATTCCCCGATCTAGTTGGTCGGCCGCCCCTGAGTATCGTTACAACCCTGGAGGTCACCGTCGTCGTAGAGCATCCCTTTGTTCGATAGCATCTTCAGGTTGCGTCGTCAAGTACCCGTGGCGGGGTCTCCCGCACTGCAGCGTCAGGAATAACAGTTGCTTGGCGCCTTCGCCGACGAATAAGGTACTGTAAAAATAGCATTTAAGAAGTGTTACGTGCGTATTGCCGTGATGTGCACATTTTGAACATTTAGCGAACATTGCAAGTCATTTTACGCTGTGCTAGTTGCACCAGTTATCGTTTATCTCGAATTCACGAAGACTTAAACTCAGGCACTGTGGTAGTCTGGCTTCGGGAACTGTTAGAAGCCACTTTGGCAATTAAGTAAGTCGTTCTTGGACCCAGGTGGCCACAATTGTAGTGGACGTTCCGTCCCCGTGTAACTTAGAAATTTCATTGTAAACCTGTTGACTAACCTGGTTTTATTACATGCTATTTGTCTGAATTTTCATGTGTGTGTAAATATTGCATTAGTAGACCACCTATTTTACTGTACGTCTTGCATTTTATTTGTGTATTCATTTAAATTGGCAGGAACTAAGGTTCTTGTCGTGTTGTGTATATCCTTTGTACAGGGCCCCAACCAGCTGAGAAATAGACACCAAAAAGGTAGGTGTGAACGTCGGTGTCGTAGAGCGCCGCCTCGGGTGTACAACGCGACTCTACAGCGATTGGATTTCGGCTTTTGGCCAGTCGATAATTAAAATTAGACATACCATCTCCAAAGGTCGTGGCGCCAGTCGATTTGTCTTTGAATCTTTACCATCAATCACCCCTTTCGTGGTATCTCGCCCTGAACTGTACCCTAGCGTGTAAACAACCCTCCCGACTGAGTTTCTGGCCGGTGCTATTAGGGCTGGAGGGTGCACGCAGGAGCGAGCGCTGCTACGAACATTCGTTAGGGGTCTTAATAAGCATTTTATACTGTACCACAGTAAGTGTTTTAAAATTAATTAATTTCAATGTTGATGAAATTGTTGGCACAAGTATAAAATTTTGCTCTTATATACAAGAACAAATTTCTGTAATAGGACAATGTATTCTAAAATGTAAATATAAAAACAAAATGAAGAGATTTATTTTGTGTGTTCGACGTAAACAATACTCCCATTATTGGGGCTTAAGGCATGTGTAACGTTAAGATTAGTTTCAAAAGCAAATACTATACAAAATAGCACTACAATAGTTTATATAAAATCAGCGAGCTTAGATAATTATAATGTAGTTAACACACAAGGTAAAACACATAGAACTAAAAAGTAATGTTGAACCCATAATTCAACCAGTACGGAAAATACCATTCGATATAAGAGATAGGCTCAAAGAAACATTACATCGATTAGAAAGCGATAGAATTATAACAAGAGAAGAAGGGAGTGCTGACAATTGTTGTTCGGAAGCCGAATGGACAACTGAGATTATGTTTAGACCCTTCTGATCTCAATAAAGCACTAAAAAGACATCACTTTCAAATACACACCTTAGAGGAAGTAACAGTTAAACTACCAGGTGCTCAATACTTAAGCACATTAGACGCAACTCAAGGATTTCTTTAAATTCAGTTAGACGAATATATCTCAAAAGTATGTACTTTTGGGACTCCTTTGGGAGGCACCACTATTTTTTTTCTGATTTCTCAATGTTTAACCTGTACACATTCTCAATGCTCAACTAACCGCATTAAACACAACAGAGGGGGAGAACAATTGATAGCGTTCCCCACCAGTGACTTACTCTTCAATGCCCAACCAACCAACCACCTCAATAAATAACCAATAAACCCAATCAATAGAAAGGAGGTCATATCCCATACCAAATTCACACAAACTCAATAGCTAAACGACGACTCAGAAAGTCATGGCCAAAACCAATCTTACCTAACAAGCGTGGTCAAACCTCATCAGAAACGATGAACAATATAAAGAAAAACTAACAGATAAGAGCTCAGGACGCAACATATAAAAACTGCTTCACGCCAACTAGAAAATGGCTTGAGAGAAAAATCGGCAAAAGCGAAATCCATAAACACCTCCAGAACAAACCAATATCTAAACATCAATCCAAAAGAGGAGGAAAGCAAATGAAATGAGAGAGCCAACAAATAATAGCTACGCCATATCCAACTTGGAAGATGGTTTGAGAGACCTAAAAAGAAACCGCAGAGCAAATCTCCCAAACACACTAACACGAAACCACTATTTTATCAACAAATCAAAACAATATGAAAGAGCTAATCGAAGAACTTTATGCCAACCCAAACTAGGCAGATGGTCCGAGGGAGCTAAAAATCAGCAAGGATTGAAAGAAACCGCATAAGCGAATCCCCCAAACACACCAACATCGAACCAATGTCATAATCAACACCCTAAAAGGAAAATAAAAAAAGCAATCAAAAAAACACGTTAATCACACTAGAGGAAGGCTTATAAATCCCACAAGAGCAAATTTCCCCACACACATCACCATCACACCCATATCAGAGTCAGCACCCCAACAGAAAAATGTAAAAAGGAAAACTCAAGCACACTAAACCTTCAGGACATACATTCAATAAAAAAAGGACTCTAACATTCAATGCAGCATAACTCAAGCACATGTGGCCACCATATCTTTCAGGTTCAATCAAAGGAAATCGGAATCTTTCAATACAAACTTTAAAAGAAATTCACCATGATACCTGAAGACAACACGTAGCCAACCAAACAAATTAGAAGAAGAAGGAAGGAAAAACACTTAGTAACTAGTGTTTTGATATCACTAACTAACATCGATAACTTGTATTGCCAATATACCATACCACCTATACCAATCTACCACAAAACAACAAAAAGACACATTCCAAAATTCCCATAAGCAAAAACTGGCGTTCAAATCAAAATTATAGCACAACCAGTTGCTCAAGCAAAACACATGCTACCAAGAATCTGACAAACACACACAGAGCTCCCAAATTTACGCAACACAACAAATCAATCAAATAAAAATAAAACCATTAAGGATTAAATGTTCAATTATAAACTATCCAAATAAGATACTCAATCTCCACAACCCAATCGATAAACCGACAAAGGCATTTCTTTTTCACATACAGAAATGTACAGACCTACATAAACTGAGTACTACGAGCACTGTACTTCTTAAAATCAAAACTAATCAAGACTCCATATTTATCACAGCGCCCGAAGTTGAATTTCAATCTTGTTAGCAGAAAACAAATCACTCAAATTTTGCCAAATGCAGGAGCGTAACCCAAATCAAATTAATAAAATGTATGTCGCAAAAAATGACAATCAGAGAACAACATAATAATGATATTTATCAGTTACATAACTGTCAATGCATATGTCAAAATAAACCCAAAATAATACATACGAAGAGAAAATACAAATACACACATATAAATCCTGGCTACTAAATTTATTTGCAACTAATCTCCTTACTGCACCATAAACTCTACCATAAAGCTAAAAGTACACACAAGAAAAATCAAACCCCACGTTGGCAAGCGCCACTTTTGTTATCGCTAATAGTTGTTCACTACAGTTTCCCTAAATACTTTCTAATATTGTAACGCTACGAGAGTAAATTTAAGGGCCCGCCAGCTAGACTCAGTAAAGACGGTGTGCAGTTTTTAAATGATGTAATTGCCAAATAAAATGAGAGCCAACAAGGTTTTCAATTATAACAAATATACTCAGATAGGCCAAGAACTTATGAACTCAGATTAATCGCAGCAGGTAATAAAAATATCTAAAATGCAGAAGATAGCAGTAACGAAATCAGACACTGATTGATATACACATGTGCATTAGATGTAATATACAACGCTGCATATAGTAACCAGTATAACAATTTTATACATTTTGTTTAGGCGTTACTTACTTACTCGAAAGGTGCACCCCAGATTAACGATACAAATACACAATCGAATGATTAACCAGAAAAATGTACACTTACATATTAAGTTCAGCTACCGTTTCTTTTACCGTGTTTGCGGCACAAACATCATTAATTTGCACTATTTATCTGAGAACTTCATGCTTCTGCAGGAAGTGAAACGCATAGGCCCCAAACGGGCTCAAAGCTGCGGCTGCAGGAGATCGATGCCAGCAAACGCCATTAGCAAAGCCCTCAGGTAATGAGGCCCAAACTCGAACTACACTCGTTTGGTGCAGAGGAGCTCTCTAAAGTCGAAGAGATCGCAGAAGTTTCCACAACCCCCAGGTGACGTATGTAGTGAAATTCTCAAGCAAGCGCATCACTGTTGTTTGGAACTCCGCAGGTGACGACTGTAAATACACGCGATTACCCAAAACGGCAAAAAGTCCTGTTATAATAACCCGTTTCTAGAAAGCAAAGTAAATGTTCCATATAGTACCCAAGGCCCAAAAACCGCACACCAGCCAAGCTTCCACAAATAATATTCTAAAATACCGAAAGCTAATGGCTAAAGCTTGGAGCACAATTGCAGAATTCTGCCGAAAAGACGCTACTTTTTGCCAGAGATAAACAAACGAGACCAAAGGAATTGTTTTAAACGTTGTTGTTAATTACGCTTTTGACAAGCAACAAAGTATCTTTATTTATATTAGTTAATAGTGCAAAAAATTTTATACGATACACGATGCTTAAGTGCCTTATTGAAACAGACTAAAAAACATAGAAAAACTTGACCCTTCGGGCTTCGTTTTTCTAACTTTTTTCGTCCTGTTCTGAGGCACTTGCAGTCTTGCAGATCTTGTAATGTACTGTGTTATTACGTAACAATTCCGGAAAGACCATCCTTAAAGGACACGCAGACTTGAAAGTTTACAAGTCCCTTGAAGGACGTTTCCGGATGAGTTACGTACATTTTTAGGCACTTGTGTTTATTTTTAACTTTACCTAAATATTGAAACGTTACAATAACCACCAAGCATTACCTGTAACTTCGTAAACTTCTAGAGATATCTGTACTTAGTTGATTTTTTTAGTAACCAAAGTCAACAAATGTTTCAAACCAATCAAATCATAAATTTTTGAAACCAGTTCTGTAAAGTAACATTTTCCGGACAAGTCCCGTAAGGAAGTACTTTCCTGCCTAAATATTTTTCAAACGTATATTGATAGTATTGGCTACCCCCTTAGGTTTCCACTCAGTAACCGTAAGAATAGTCTTTAACACCGAAAGGTAGAAACGACTAAAGCTAACAAAAAAAAGAAAATGCGTAGGGTTCTATCGAGAGATAAAAAAACGGATCCTCAGCGGGCTGTGTAAATTCAAACGTATGAATAATATGTTGGTGGCACTGTAAGTCTATGTCAAATTCGAGTTCATCAGGTTAGGTTTTCCGTCAGTTTTGACATGGACTGTCGCAAAACAACCTGCTAACGTCAAATTTGGCATAGACTTACAGTGCCACCAACATATTTATTCATACGTTTGAATTTACACAGCCCGCTGAGGATCTGTTTTTTTTAAATCTCTCGATATATATAGATTGTCTGCAGGTACTAGTTACAGAAGCAACTAGATACAGAGATGGTTTGTTTGTTGGACACTCTGGCCGTCTCTGTATCTAGTTACTGCGTGTATTTAGTACCTCCGGACAATCTGCATATTTCTTTTGTTAATTCCGAATAATTTATCATTTAAAAAAAAATTATTATATGTTTTTAACTAAAAAGTTTAGAAAAATAAATTGCTTTTTTTAATTATTAAATGAATTTAACGCTGAAGATGTTAAATTGACTATATAGCTGGCCAAGAATTCGTAGACGACCTATACTTTGCAGTAGTTCTTTTGAATTCATTTGGCCTGGGGTGGCCTAAAAGCTACAATACACATTAATAGCAGCCGTTAATACGTACACCTTGCCGACCAATTATAAAAAGGAGGTGGAGTTTTGTGATGGCGCCGAATTCAAAAAAGATCATAGGTATACGTATAATAGTACACATACATTTAAATTCTGTTCCATTTGAAAGAAAAACCGGAGACATTGTCAAAGAGCTCGTAAAGCTTATAAATCCAAAATATGTAATATATAAAAATTATGCATTTAATATAAAAACATATATAAAAATTTTTAATTGCAGTGCTTAGTGCTTTACGTTATCACTTCTATACATACCACAAATTGTTAATTCATTGATTACCAATTTTATCAACGTAAGCATTCACCTGCTTCCTGTATGTTAATTCATTAATGTTCATAAATAAATAAAACATGGGAATACATTTCAGTTTCTAAGGGGAATCCTCTAATTATTTAGAATTCTATGACGTCTTTTTATTTGTTTAAGTTTTTACACAAATGTGAATCTATTTAACAATATGTAGTGGATGTTCAATTTATCAGAATTCAGGTTAAAAGATTAGTGTAAATTTTGGTTTATTTGTAGTTTATGGGAAGGCAAAGCTATTATTTAACTGAAATTTTAGATTTTGCCGTGCAACCATACTAACTTAAATTTTATTGTAAACACTAACAATTAAACTTGTATATTTACCCAATTTTAAACTCTTGTAATCAATTTTAAAATATTGGAATATGAAATCCTAATAATATAAAAGCTGAACAGCGTCAATCGTCCTAAGAAAATAGATTTATAAATTTAGAAAACTTGAAGCGTTTAAAGTGAAACATTTGTAGAATAATTTAGATAAACACTATACATTGGAAATGTTTACAAAATTTATGAGGATAACACTGGAAGGTAGGAAACCCAAGAAACGTCTAACCATACTAAAAATTGGAGTTTTATTTAAAATCAAGTAAGCACATCATAGAAAGTGTAGTCCTGTCTAAATGGTTTCACACAATCAATAAATAATTTTCTAAAGTCAAGCAGTTTTCAAGTAATGACAGTTCATCTATAAATTGAACAGGTAACTGTTTTGTTAAGGCATTGTAACATTTTCCATGATTTAAGTATCTATGTAACCAATTGTTTAACCTCAGTTTTTAAAACCGTATATGTACTAGCATAGAAAATGTTGAAAAAGTATGTCAATTTGAAGGTTATTTACATACAAAGTATCACTGAATGAATGACAATCAGCAGTCTGGCCTGATTTTAAATAGCTTTCCAATTTTTGGTTGGAATACTATTTTTATAAGCAAGCAATTTTTTGAATTCAGCGCCATCACTAAATCCCACCTCCTTTTTATAATTGGTCGGCACGGTGTAATTATTAAGGGCTGCTCACATTAATTATACGGCATTCTTTGTAACTAAACTATTCTGCGTACGAATATTTGAATTTCATATTACATAATTATATTCCGTGTAAGCAGATATAATTATAAGGCATTTTTGTATAATTTTAAATGAAAAGATCAACTTAACCTAAACTAATTCTAAAATTTTTTAGTTAATTTATTTGATAAACTGGAACAATGGACGTTAAGCATGAATTGGTTGAAGGTAATTGGAGTCCAACGACCAGCAGGTTCGATGAAAATGAAGCAGTTGGAAACTTATCTGCACAACAAAAGATCACCGAGGGAACTTTCAAGGATGCAACTCATCCGATAATGACTATGAAACCGGAGGAACTTGATATAAAAGATGAATTGCATGCTACATGTCCAGGAAATAAATACGTTCTAGGAAAATCAGTTATGTGTTGCAAAATCTGTGAATATGAAGCAGACGAAAAAAGTAACCTTTTGCATCAAATGAAGACCCATACTGGAAGAAAACCGTTTGTATGCTCTAGTTGTGACAATAAAGCAAACTGAGAAAATATATTGGTTGAACCTACGAGGAGGCATGCGGAAGAAAAATTTTATTCGTGTTCTGTTTGTGAATACAAAATAACAACAAAAGATAAATTAGTTGCACATATAAGGAGGCATACAGGAAAAAAATTGTATTTGTTTTTTGTTTGTGAATATAGAGCAAGAAACAAGAGCACATTAGTTGAACATATGAAGACACATGCAGGAGAAAGACCTTATTCTTGTTCTGTTTGTGAATATAGAACAACCAAAAACCATTCATTAGTTCGACATATGAGAACGCATACCGGAGAAAAACCGTATTCCTGTTCAATTTGTGAATATAAATCATCTTGTAGAAGCAATCTATTTAATCATATTAAGACACATACAACAGAAAAACCTTATTCTTGTTCTCTTTGTGAATATAGAGCAAGACAAAGATATAAATTAGTTGAACATATGAGAATACATACAGGAGACAAGCCTTACGAATGTTCTGTTTGTGAGTAGAAGACAACCCGAAAGAGTATTTTAGTTGCACATATGAAAACACATACAGGAGAAAAACCCTTCTCTTGTTCTGTTTGTGAATATAGAGCAAGACACAAATATATATTAGTTGAACATATGAGGACACATACAGGAGAAGAACCTTATCAGTATTCTGTTTGCGAGTATAAGACAACGCGAAAGTATATTTTAGTTTCACATATGACGAAACATACAGGAGAGAAACCGTATTCTTGTTCGATTTGTGATTATAAATCATCTTACAAAAGCAGTATAATTCGTCATAGGAAGACACATACAACTGAAAAAACTTATTCTTGTTCTGTCTGTGAATATAGTGCCGGAAACAAAATAAAATTAATTGCACATGTTAAGTCTCACACAGGAGAAAAACCTTATTCTTGTTCTATTTGTGAATATAGTGCAAGGAACAAAATCACATTAGTTGAACATATGAGGACATATACGGGAGAAAAACCTTATAGATGTACGTTTTGTGAGTATCAAGCAACCCGAAAAGATTCCTTAATTGCACATATGATGAACCATACAGGAGACAAACCAAAATCCATATTATTTATAATTAAGTGAAAAATATTAAATCTATTTTTATAAGTATGAATGCTTGATTTTAAGGTATAATTGAAATCAGAGTATTAAATTAGCCATATTTTTCTCGTGTTGATACAGGTCACTTTTATCTAACAACTTTTAACCGTCTAGTGTTGAATACTTACTGTTACATACCTATTTTTATGTAAATAATAGTGTTACTATTATAATATATCCTATTTACTCTCGAAATCTAAGTAGTAAATTACTATTCATTAACATAGAAATTATAAATACAACATATATTAAATAATGTTGAGACAAAACATTATAACAGGAAGCAAGTTTTTGAGATGTTCTTCTTTGTTAATTACACCATTAGCAATACGTCTTTTAGATAAGTATTGAGTAGGCATCTGGGTAACCACAATATCTGCATGTTGGGTTGCAGTCCCAAATAGTAAGAGGCTTAATTACGTAGTACTAGTAACTAGTACGGCTTGCTAAAATTAAGCACTAAAATAATGTGAACAGATATTTTAGTCATTTTAGGTCCTGACCCAGAAAAAATTAAATCCTTAAATTGGTGGAAACTATCCATTTAGTGTCCCGAACAACGTACTGGTCCTAAGGTCTCCTATACCTGCTTCATGGTACTTTGCATGTAACGAGGGTGTAACCACCAATAGCGCAAGCATATAAAGAGATGGCGTCGGGATAATTATGGGAAGCAGAATTGACCAGTTTTTAGAACACTATAACGAGATATCTTCTCAAAACTCTTCACCTCTCCCCTTGTGCTCCTTCCATACCCCTAACCTTTGCATGTGCAGACTTAAAAACTACGGTATTTCCATTATCATAAGTCAGAATAATATAAACTTGTTTTAATTGATGAGTGCTTTATTAACAGTTTTACTAAGGATAATAACTATGTTGGTTGTCATCGCCTCCTGAATAACATAAACTTGCCAGTAGCGCCGTCAGCAATTGCTATCCGGGCCGCGTCTTACAAAAGGGATGACGTCGGAAATAATTAGAAGGAAGCTAAAGTTTGGCCAGTTGATACACCACTACAAGGGATACATTTTAACAAAACCCACTGCTCCTTTCCACTGTACTCTCTCTTCAGTGCCCCTTCCAACTTTGCATTCGCAGACTTTAACAAACTGCTTTATTCCTCCGTAACGAGTTGTCATAACGATGTATTTTCTTTGTTTTGCCCTTAAAAAATGTGATAGAAAAATATTTTTATTTAATTTTGCGATAATGTTGATGGAATTTTAGTAAAATCGAAAACAAACGATATTTTTATTTTAAAAGCAGACATTTTGTTTTATCCCTGTTCAAAAACGTATGTTCAAATGTAGGTTACAGTACAATGCTCTTTTAATTATTAGATTATAATGCAATAAAAAATCTGGTGTGATACACTCACACAACTTCCATTTACAGTGATCTTATAATAATTAGCCAAGATTTTGATTTTTAATTTTTAAGCATTTGTCAAAATTTTAAAAAATTACAAATTCTACAAAAACGGTACAAAATAGAGCGTTAGTTGAAGAGACAAATTTAAGCTGAATTCAAAAATATAATAATATACCGGGTGTTTTATTTAAAACAGGAGTTAATAAAAAAGTAGAAGAAAAAACAAAAGAAACCCATTTTAGAAGTATTCAACTGGAAAATCACCTACCTCACATCAATACACATTAAAAATTTAATCAAAATGTAAATTTTGAAAAAAATCTTTAGGGCCGTTTTTTAAAAAATAAAAAAAACTGAAAAATCACTAGAGTAAACACCTACTTACGGTTATGCGATTTTCTTCAAAAGCTTGTTGTCTTATCTACATAGTACAACAAACTTATATATGAAGTTTCACCTTCATACCTCTTCGTTTTTGAGATATTCTGTTCACAGACAGACAGACACACACAGACAGACCAATGAACAAAAATATCTTTTTTGGATTCAGGGGACTCGAAAAGTGAATATCTGTTGAAAACCCAATTTCGAATTTTTGGGGTGAATTCAATACTTCCTTGATCGTAAAAGGAAGTAATAGAAAGGGAGTTGTCAAAGATTGTCACTTTTTGAAGCAGATAGTTGTAACATGATAATCCCTTGCAGTGCTCACATCCTGCGAAACAATTTACGCCGGATGTTTTGCATACAAGACACAGGGCCGTAACTAGTGACAAGGGGCGCCAAAATGGCACTGAAAAAATATTTTTTTCTCGTAGTACTAAAAAAAGAAATAAGTGGGACATTTTACAAACAAATTCATTAGAAATATTAACGATTTTAGCCTAAATAATGCGAATTGCGCCCAATCTGGTCGATCTACATTACATTGCCTTGTGCAATTTTCAAAGGGAGTGTTATATGTCTACCAGATTGTAACGGCGTTTGTTTTACAATTTTCACCTATATCAATCAAAACATAAAAGTTATTAGCTTTTTAGCTCAATTCATTGGTAGCCTTATTCTAATATATTTTTTGCATTGTATAAAAACTGACAATAATGCAGTAGTGGCGACAAACCAACTTAAATTTTAAACATATATTATACATTCACTGCTTTGGGCTCATCGCTGGTACAGTGGCCCATTGCAACAATCAGCAGAACACCACAGACCGATTTCGAGAGTTTACTTGTTCCACTACCATAGCATTTTTTGCTACAATCACTTTCCTGCTAATATTTCTCCAATTTAAGCAACTTCTGCTGCCCTACACGACAGTTTTTATTTGAAAAAGGAATGATCGCAATCGGCATGATGCAAGGCTCATACTAAGTGCCGACAGAAAAAACTTTTAAATACTACATTGATTACTATAACACAGTGTGGCACTGTGGCTGCAAGTCCAGCACCTTATTTTGCGTTGATATGTTACTACCCATAATAATATGTAATTATTTGTTCATATTGTATTATTACAACATATTGACATATCTTTCTAGCTTTTGAGAGCACCACAGAGGTGGTCTTATTCTAATTAAAGTAATTTTGCACATTTAAAATTGATTTGTACATAAAACAGTTACCAAAGAAAAATTTTTCAGCGTCTTTAATACAGATAGCGCACTGCAAGAAAAACAACTTTTGCTAGATCGAATTATGGTAGAAGAGTCTTATACATTATCTACAAAATAAGTAAAACATAGCTTAATGCTGCCAATAATACTGAAACACTTAGGAATGTGAATGATATGAATTGGGAAATTAAAAAAAACTTTGCAGCCAGCGGGATTCGAACTCGCGTTTACTGATAAATAGATATGCTTATCGTTGCGTTATAAATGACGCTGTGGCTTTCCGATTTTTGGCGAAATGCGTCCGATCGGTGTCGCAGGTACACCACATATTTATACAGGGTGTAAAAAAAGTCTGGAATATAGCAAATATTTCAGAAACTACCGGAGATGAATTTTTCAAAATTGCCAGACTTATATAGGTAAAAACGGCGCATCTAGGAAGGACAAAACCGTTTTTGTAACTGTACAGGGTGAGTCAGAAAAAATACCAACTTTTGTATTTTAAATTGGACACCCTGTATATTAACGAGGAATCAAATAGTCCTTCAAAAGACAAATTCAACGATATAGGGTTTGACGGATTTATCTCTCAAAATGACAAATGTGGGGTGACCTAAAGAATAAGGTTTACAACAATATACCGGTTAATATTGAAGCTTTAAAGGATCATATTACAAAGAAATACGTCAAATTCGATGGGATACTGTCTTTAAATTCTCGTAAGACGTTGTCAAAAGTATCCCATCAAATGTGACGTATCTCATTTTTAATATGATCCTTTAAGGGGATTGTTTAGTAACTTTATCACAAGCCGTAATAGGTATATTTCTGCAATTATTTGACTTTTTATTTATCACTTTTTAACTTCAAACGGAGGAGATGAAGGAGCGCTAACGTGCCTATAACAAATAAATACAATGCAAAAACTTCCCCATGGTGGAAAAACTTAAAAAATGAAGCAGCAATTGGAATTATTAATCGTTTTATGCAGAACAATAAAAGCCAATAAAAGCGATATTAAGTAACATTTCCCACTTTTTTTACCATGAAGAAGTAGCCATTGCTATTTGATGTGTATGAACACGTCGAACGATGTTTTAATTTCTTTAGAAAAACTTGATAACCGTAAATTAAATTGAATATGCACGACAGGAAGCTCAAAAATATTTATCAAAGTTAGGCAACACACTTTACTATTCAGGAGTAGAAAGAGAAAGCTGCTGCTCATAAACTATTCCTAAACTTAAACTTGGGCTAGTTAGTTACCGTATTCAAGATAACAGATCTTTACCTGGAAACGGATATATTATATTTTTGCTTTCGTGCGTACCTAATTTACAGGTAGCAGCTTCACATATAAACCGTTCAATAGTTATTTGCCAGATAGGAGGCCATGTTAGGGTGATGAATTTCACCCTGTAAATATGCTGGCAGTCATTAAGAAAAGTTAGGTTATGCCCATTTTATACAAAATGATAATTTTATGTTAATGTACAAAACGTGGTTGCCAGATTTGGTTTTGGATTTTGTGCCACTTTTATTATTGGTTAAGATAAATTTCATGAAAGACAACTTGCTGATTCTGAATACGTGTCATACTTTGTTGAGTAGGAATAATGGTATAATGAAAGTCGTTTTTTTTATTGTAATTATAAATTGTATACAAAAATATTTAAATATTACAATTTATGTATTTTTTTCAGTATAAATAAATAAAGCTTTTACAACCCACTTTAGGCTCATTGCATAACAATCTCCATTGTCCTTTATTCATGATTTTATTTCTCCAGTCTTCTATTCCTTTCCTTGCTATGTCTTCCATTACTGCCTTCTCCCACCTATTCCTTGGTCGCCCCTTCATCTAGTTTCTTGCGCTCTGCCTTCCAATACTATCTTAGTAGCTCTTCCATCTGACATTCTCCATATATGCCTAAACCTTCTTAACCTCTGAGCTTTAATGAAGTCTACTATACTTGGCTCCCCATACTTCTCCTGTACGTCTTCGTTTGTAAGTCTTCTCCAACCATCCTCCGTTCAAGTCCCTCCAAATATTTTTCGCAGCATTTTTCTCTTCCACCTACTTATCATGTCTTGATCTGCCACATTCATCGTCCATGTTTCACATGCATACGTAGCTGTGGGTCGAATTACAGTCTTATGAGTCGTAGGTCTGCATTTAGCGAGATTTGTTTTGAGGACATTATACTAGTTAATACGCCCGCACATCTCGATGCTATTAACCTTGATTTAATTTCTTGTGTGTAAGTTAAGTTTTCAGAGATTAATGTTCCTAAGGAAGTAAACTCCTTAACTCGTTTTATTTTCAACTCTTAATATTACAGCATTATTATTGACTTCTTTATTTTTTCCACTACTTCTTTGTTAAAGTTGCTGAATATTGTCCAGTGGAAGTTGAAAAATGGATATTTTTTTTAATATGGCCACAGAAGAAAATCGCAGGGAGTTAAGTCAAAAGACCTCGGAGGCCGCACTGTAGACATGTTTTGACTAATAACTCTGTTTTCGTAAAACTCTCCAAGTAAATTTAAATTTTCTTGTGTTGTGTGAAGTCTTGCCCCATCTTATTGAAAGTAACCCTTTTGTAGTTCATCGTCACGTAACTCTTCAAAAAACGGCGACAAAATGTCAATACGATATTGTTGTGCATATAACAAACCTAAAATTTGAATTATTAAAATAAAATTTAATCGTTTTGCTGCACTTACCTTCAGAAAATACAGGACCTATAACTCTTCTTTTACTAATTGCAGCCCAAACCCCGTTTTTTGGGGGGTGAAGCGGTTCTTCAACATAAAAATTGGGATTCTCAGAGCTTCATATACTCATATTTTGTGAATTAGTATAGCCTGATAAATAGAAGTATGCCTCATCGGTAAAGACAGTTTTCTCAAACGCATTATCCTTATTTCCTAAATTATTGATAAACCAGTTACAGAATTCCAATCTAACCGGAGGATCGTTTGGCAGCAACCGGTAAGGAAAATAATGCAAATTGCTTCTTAATATCCTATGAGATGTTGTATACGAAACATTTAATTGCTGTCCTAAATGGAGAACAGATACGTGTGGTTGTTCTTGCACAATTTGTCTCGCATTGTTAACTACTTCTTCAGTACTTATGTTTGGTCGACCACTGCCTTGCTTCCGGTGTACATTTCCAGTTTCGCGGAAGTTATGGACCATTCTTGATAAAGCATCACTACATACCTTATATTGTATAGCTGTCGCGGGAAACTCCTCATTAAATTTCCTAAAGGAGCCTTCAATAGAATAAATCCAATTTTCATCGACTTGACAAATTAATGCTTCCACATTTAAATAAATGCAAATGTAAAGAATATGAGACTGCGAATGAGATTCCTTGTTGGCATGGATGTCGGTGTGCTGGTCTAAAGACTAAACTTCGAGCGGCTTTAAATTTTCATACGAGAAATGTCTTGAGCTTGGTTTACACTGGGGCCGGATCAGCGTTGGGAGTTGCGTGGTGTGGATTATCAGAAGATAGCCACTCATTTTCCATGTCATAAACAAGAATTTTGATGCCAAAAACCCCCTATTCCACTTCCATTGTTTCATTGCTAGTATCTGAATCATTATCAATACTTGATTCTGACTCAGATTCCTCCAATGAAATAATGAAAGGTGGAATGTTTTCAAACGAAATATTTCCCGTATGTTTCGCCCAGTCTTCCGAAATAGTTTTTTCACAATGATCACAATAATTTTGCCACATGTCGGAGGTACACTTTGAAAGAGCTTCAAGCCATAAATTCTTAACCTTATCCTTGGATGAAAGCTGAGAATTTATATGCTTGTTGTAGTAAGTTTTACAGAACCCCCATGCCATTTCAATAGGATTGTATTGGCAATGGTACGGAGGTAATCTAAGAACCTCATGACCACTCTCTTTCAAAAATTCGTCAGTCACGTAACGTTTGTTATTGTCTTTCCTAAAAGGTTGAATTAAACTCCAAAGATGTTTTTTTGTAATTTTGCCCTCAATTTTGACATTGTGTTTAATCAACCAATCCTGCATCTGATCCTTCTTCCAATTAAGTGAGGGTAACTTTTCCAACTGCACCGAATGGTACGGTGCATTGTCCAAGATTACCACACATTTACCAGGAATTTTATTCAGAGCAGGAAGTAACTGATTAACCACCCAATTTTGAAAAATCTCCCCGTTCATGGTTTTGTGATAATCCCTATCGTTATTAGTTGAAGATAAGAATAGATCACACCCTTCCAAAAACCCAAATTTAGTTCCCGCATGCAAAACAGTGAAACGCTTTCCCTCCGATTTAATTTTAGACGGATTGCTTTTAATTTCAGAATCGTGTACCCATTGTCGGACCCTAGATCCATTTTGATAAATCCAGGTTTCGTCTAGGGACACGAATGTTATATTTTCACTAGAATTTTGGTATTGCAAGAATTTTCTCAAATAAGTAATTTTGGATGCAACAACATGTTTCTGTTCACATAGAATTTTACGTCCGTTTACATGTTTGTATTTATAACCCATTGATTTTAGAATATTATATAAAGTCGTTTTCCCCTTATCGAATTAGAAATTTTCACGCACGTCCTTTAATAGTCTAGCCAAAGTAAAGTGCTCATTTTCAAGTGATAATTCCAAATCTGTCGTTGCAAATCTTCCCGAAATGCAAAATTTTTATAGTATGTATAATTTTTAGGTCGTGGGCCAAAAGGTTTTATTTCAAAATTGTCCCGCCCAATAATACTTCTTATAGTTCTTTCGGACACCTAAAACAGTACAAAGCCCAAAATTAAAGCAACAGTTAAGTTTTATGCATAAATACTTGCATCCCAAATATCAGTAAGCCGGGCAAGGATTTCAGTTTCAGTAAGGTCTGGCCTGTCGGTTTTGTAATGCCTGTAGGCCTTTGTAATTTTCAGTTTTGTGTCACCTTTAATTACTTTTGGCATATTGCTCTAGTATTACAATTTGACAGATAGGTATCCATAACGCTGATGTCCATACATATTATGCCTAGTGGCAAACAAAGTATGAAAGCACTGGAAACATTGCACGTTTAACCTCAAAATATCAAATTAGACACTTTCGTGAGCCTCCTGTACATAACAGCTGATTCTGACAAAGTGTCAGAAAGAGATTCTAGGGAGTTTTAATTTTCTTAAACATAAAAACAAAATTCCATGTCTACCTACTTGGCAAATAACTATTGAACGGTTTATAGTTGTGGTGAATTCAACGAAGAAAATTGTATTTATATCACTTTTCATTTCAGGGATATCCTAAATTACCACATTATTGATCATTCACATTTTTAAAAAGCGCAACTTTGCTTTTTGAATATGCATGCAAAGCCTCGCATTTAGTGTGTATTAATTATCATTTAATTAAAAAGTGCACTATTTCTATATTTACAGTCTGTAGTTTGTCATAAATGAAGTAATGTAGGTGTATTTTATAAGCGTCTCCTGATGCTACTTTCATTAATTTTCATTCTCAAAAAAGTTAAAAACAAGATAAAAGCACAATTAACGACAAGTTCTCAATATTTATCCGTATTATGTTGAAATTGTTGATACATTTTAAATCGAACTATACTCTTACAACCCGTAGACACTGTACATGAGGTTTATAATTATTGTAATATTATTTTTCATACGCAGAGCTAATTATTTCAATTAAATGTATTTAAATATATTCTGGTTCTGTCTTAGTTCGATTAATACTCATGTGAGCAAACATTACATGTCATTGTTATTAGTGATATAAGGCTAACACATTGCTTTTACTTTCCATGGGCAATGCTTATCGAGAATTTAAGTGATCGTACGGTAGGTACTAAAAATAATGCTGTGAAAAAATTTTATTGATTTATTTACAAAAAAAATACATTAACAGTAGGTAAAAATTGGAATCAAATTTCAAGTCTATAATTTAAATGGTTCTTTCTTTATTCCTGTCAGAAGCATCTATCATATTAACATATAATAAGTAATATAAAATATAAGATATACAATATAAATGTATATAACATTAAATTATAGACAATAACAAGTGTAAAAAATAAAATATTGAGTACATTTGTAAGATGGTTATATAAACGTATATCTGTCTAATCGCACATTTAAACAGTCTTTGCCCAAAAACGAGCGACGTCAAGTGCATTCGCCTCAGAGAAGGTACTCTGTTGACTCAGGAAAACCACCTAAAAACCTGAATCAAGACAGGCGGCCGCAGCAATCGAACCCACGACCTCCCGAATGCTAACAAGTGGACGTGCTACGCACTAAGCCACGGAGCTCGGTGACATTGATACATATGCCGCTTGGCTTTATAGTACACCGCCAGATCTTCTAGTGTGGCGTTAAGGCAGTTTTCCACTGTTATAAATATTTTGCTTGAGTCGCAAGTGCCAAGTCATCAGCGTATATAAAGCTTTCCGTATTAGTAGGAAATGGCTGATCGTTGGTATAAATATTAAATAGGAATGGTGCCAAAACACTTCCCTGCGGTAGCCCATTTTTTTTATTTCTCCACCGGCTACGTTGACTCTGAAAGTCTACAAAGTATCTCCGATTGCTAAGAAGAGATGCTACTATTTGAGTCCATAGTCCTTAGTAAACCTAATAGTTTAGACAATAGTATGTGATGGTTAACCGTGTCATTTAAATGGCAATTATTTAAAAACTAATGGAAATTCAATTTACATAAGAATACACGCAAAACAAATTAAGTTAACACTAATTACTATACTAATTCTAAACATATTTCCTAAATACCAAAAAAAGTATCCCTGATTGGCATATTTCTCTTTCTTCTTGAATCTACTAATTCCGGCAGCAGCGCAAACATATAAAATTCTTTTAATTTTGGCAACATCTTAGTTTCCCAAAATTGTATGTCTCTTTGAATAATTTCAATCGAAATTCCCAGCGGTGACCAAACGACAAAATAACACTTAAGTTTTTTACAGATATTTAACTGTCCTTGTATCTGATAATAATGAGAGCTTTTTAAGTATAACTGTCCAGATATTATTTCGGCGAATTTAATTTTCTTCTGCCGCACTGATTCAAGTGGTGTACATTCCTTAGAAACGAAAGGGCATTTTACCTCTACAATACAATCTGTTCCTATTAATCCGTCGGGGGAAGCAGAAAGAAAAGGGTTGTTTGGCTCAATATACATACCACAGGGCACGACAGTTTTATCCGTCTTTCGTTGAAAATCGTCTAATGCTCTACCTTCATTCTCAACGCCATAGCGAGTTGCTGCGTTACCCATAAAATCTTTATAAAGAATATCTTTCACAGCATTGGCAGAAGATGTGGACTTTCTCATTCTGCATATTCTTCCAAATTTTGAAGCTGTTAGTCGTTTCAATCTTTCTTGGTGCCACCGATCGCTTCTGTGCTGTCCCAAAGTTTCAGTGGTAATCTCTTCTAGATTGCAACCTAATAACTGCAGAAATGTTTCTTTGGCTTCCGTAAATTCATCGGCTGCCATATCTGGAATATCATTTCCAGCATCAGGACCATAATCCATATCCACTTCAGCAATACTTCTTCGGCGAACATTTTTATTACTTTTCTCTCCACGTTTTTCGTTATTTAATGCAATTGTTCTTCTACGTGCTTCGCAGTATTGTGACGTATATTTTGCAGGTGTTGCTGTTATTCGTTTTCTGATGATTTCATGGAAGCTACCTACATTATTATATGCTACTACTGCACCTTCACAACGTGTTTGATAAGAATTTCTAAACGAATAACATACTCGTTTTCCACCAATAAATTTTGCGACCTGTGAATTGTAAAGTTCTGCAGCATTGTTTGTCACGTCATATATCAGACTATCTGAATGACTTGCAACACGCTGTACCGCCCCTATTAGATCTTCGAACAGCTCAGTTTTGGAAAAGTTAGGAAACATATTTTCTTCGTGCTCTTTTGGCCCTGTACAAAAATATCCTCTTGCAGAACAAGCACTGTGCTCTCCCAAAATATGTCGTGGCCCATTTAGAATATCTTTTTCGAGTTCTTTTACTTTTTCAGTGTGAGATATATTCTGCGACTTACGATATTCTACTGCTTTTGTAACTGCGTGTCTAAATTTCATTAAATTGTTACCAATAGCATTCTTAAATTTTGCATCAGTTTTCGGTTTTTTGAACATTCTTTTAATTTCTGGCAGTAATTTCTTAGAATATGGTTCTTGCATTCAATTTTTTGAATTCTCACGTTGGGACCATATGGCATCGACTAGCGCAATTTTCTATATACACTGCTGTCTCAATCGGCGACCTAACTTTACATACTTTATGCCATACAGTGGTATAGATTTGTTAAAACCTTCAGTAATAATTGCTGCTTCCATTCCTGTCGATGGACCATTCCAATTTTTAAAACAAATATGGTCAATACATTTCCCATGCACATATTGGTCTTTTCTCGCACAAATAATGCAAAATTTGTTTTTTACAGCAATATACAGAACTTTTTTTGTCCTTAGTCCAAGTATACACGCTACACCCGACAGAGCGTTGTAATTGGTGCGGTAAGACCTTTTGCTCCAGGCACCGTCAGCTATTACGGCAATCCTGGCGTGTCCATCTTCATCTACTTCTCCCCTTTCTTTTGCCATTTGTGCTTCTTCTGCAGCTGCAGATTTCATTTCTTCAACGGCAGCCTCATTGTAGACGTCGTTAATTGTTTCCTGGTACGTGGCTGAAGATGGCGTCGGTATGTCAAGTGAACTACAGAATTCCCTTAGTTGAGAATATCCTGCTTCAATGGAAATTGTAGATGAAACAGCTGACAAATTGACATTCATTTCATTTTTTGATTCATTTTCAGTACAAACAATGTCTAACTTATTGCATATCCTACACTTAAAGGTGAGTTTTGATAAAAAACCGTACCGTTTCTCCGCCACCAACTGTAAGTCGTTAAATGACACTGAAATCCTTCATGTTTTAAAGCCTGCAAAGCGCTTAGAAAATAGTTTATATCAACAATTCGTCGACCACTAATAACATTTTCACTACTCATGTTTGTTGCATTGTCCACTTCCATTTCTAGTTCGGTATCTGAGTCAAACGGATCGTCCTCGGATATTTTGCCGTCATTGTTTCGTGGAAGATTTCCTTGTCTGACAGAATCCATACTCTCCATATCTTCTGTAATATCTGCCTCCATTTTGAATTCTACGTCATCTTCAAAAGGGTTGTTGCCTTCCGATTTGCTGCTGTGGAAGTCTTCATAATCATTTTCAGGATTTTCTGGTACTATGTTGCAACATGCATTCTCAACAAAGTTAGATACATTTTCCACTGAAGCAACGCACATGCTGTTTTCAGTGGAATCTGAAGAAATCGGTTGCATTGACTCTGGAACTACGCTATCCCCTCGTAAAGCAGTAACACTGAAATATATTGATTTTAGGTAAATATTACATAAGTAGGGGTTTAGACGAAAAATAAAGTTTAAGGAATTGATGAAAAAACGTAAACTAGATCGCAAAGGAAAAATAATATATAATCTCTAAACTTACCGTGCCGTTCTATTTCTAAGTGCAACCCGTGCAGCATGCAATGCCTTGTTTTTTGCACTTTTTCTTCGAACAGACAAAGATTTTTTCGACTTTGAACCCATATTTTAGCACTCACACTTCAATTATTGTCACTAGGTACAAGTCTAAGGAAAGCTCAGCGGGAATAATAACTGATAAAAACTCCGTCAAGATTTTATAAACCACCAAGTTGAAGTTTATTAGTCATTACAGAACGTCATTATAATAGTATATTATGTATCAAGTTTTATAAACGTCATTTTAGTCACGAGTTTTATTAATCACGAGCGAAGGGCAGCGGAGCGAGTATTTAATAAAATGAGTGACTAATAAGTTTATAAAACGAGTTGCATACTATACTTTTTCTACGACCACAAATTTAGAGATATAACATCATATTATTTCATTAAAATTTTGACATTTATTATATTAGGTTAAATTATGCTTCACAAACGTCAAAGTGACGGTTGAAAACTAACTTGATTTTAGTTTTGGCTGTGGCTAATAAAGCAAATACTTTTTGAACCTAACTTCACCCCATGACTAAAACATCGTTGCCAACTTCAGCTCATGACTAAGAGGCTCTTTAGTCATAGGTTATAAAGGCATGATTAAAAGGTCACTTAGCGACGTGTATGTTAGTATGTTAAATGGCATTTTAGTTACAGGAGTAGAAAAAACAATTTAAATGTAACGTTGGAATTTTGGGCTTCTCGATAAGCGCCCAACGAACCACCTATATCATAATCCTGTGGCTCCATTCATATTTTGTTTCCTCTACATAGTACCAATAACATAGCAAGGTTATGACGTGTAAACGAAATCATTGAAAAATTACTAGTATGGCTTGTTGCCTATCTTTAGGCGGTTTTGAAAATTCTGGACTTGTTCGAAGCGAAATCTAAAGTTACTAAACAGTCACCTTTATTAACCGATCTATTGTTGTAAACCTTATTCTTTAAGTCACCCCACATTTGCCATTTTGACAGATAAATCCGTCAAACCCTATATCGTTGAATTTGTCTTTTGAAGTACTATTTGATTCTTCGTTAATATACAGGGTGTCCAATTTAAAATACAAAAGTTGGTATTTTTTCTGACTCACCCTGTACAGTTACAGAAACGGTTTTGTCCTTCCTAGATGCGCCGTTTTTACCTATATAAGTCTGGCAATTTTGAAAAATTCATCTCCGGTAGTTTCTGAAATATTTGCTATATTCCAGACTTTTTTTACACACTGTATATAGGGATTGTAAAATTTTCTACTGATCCAAGATTTCTTCAAATCTTCACGTTTGGGGGTCCTTAGATGACGAAAAACAGGTTTTCTCAATTTCGCCTGTATGTCTGTTTGTTGCTGGCATAACTCCAAAAACTAATTGTCGGAGAAATACGATATTTGTATACAGGCTATGTATATGCTTTCCTGGCATAAAACCGAGAAGATTTCGTTAAAATATATGTAGGGTGGGCACCTTACAAAAATAAAATTCTGTCTATTTTTGCTCGAAAACTATTACTTAAATGAAAGTAATATACGCTTGAAGAAAAAGGGCATATTTTGACCCAACATAGAGTGACCACCTTAAAAAATAGTTTTTTGTTTATTTTTGCTTTAAATTAGAAATAGATAAAAGTAATAATTTGCACATACTTCAGGCTTTACACTTGACGAAAATGGGACCCGACAGTTACAGGGTAAACGTAAAAAAAGGCAAAAAGTGACAGGAATAAGTGCGTTTAGTTTAATATAACAGCGCATTACAATTCTGGATGCTCCAGTAGAATAGGCGGGTGGAACCGAAATCGCATTGGTAAGCGCTGTAGTTCGTCTCCACCACCGGTAATGTTTTTTTTTTAATTTTAAAATTGATATAATTCGCATTGGCAAATGTTTTCTTTTATTGTTGGAGTACTATTAGAAAAGTTAAGCACGTCAGAAGTCTTTAAAACTGTTTTAAATATTCACTAGGGAATTGCATTCACGGCGTTACTTATCTTCACTTTTAATATTTCAGCATCAATTGGTATTGGTTCACAATACACCGATTTCTACCTATTGTTTTGTCACCAAATGTCAAATTCATTCATTGAACCACGTCAATTGCCAAAATGAATGGTAATTGACCCAGAAGACACTACGATATTGTTAACTGATATAATTTGACATTAAAACACTTTTGTTTTACAGCAAACAACGATGAAACGATTTCTCTCAGAATCAAAATGTCAAAAATGAATACATTCAGCCGTGAGTTTTTATTTCAATGTCTATTGGGAGGATTGTGACCGAGCAATAATATGTAATTACAATTCCCATCTTGAAGAGTATTTAGAGAATTTGTTTCTAATAATTAAAAAAGGCAACTGATAACAGGCCTCTAGATAGTTACGAAAAAACAGTAACAGAAGATTTTGATATTGCAAAGTGCGTCAATAGGATTTTATAGTTTGTACGAACATTGAAATTTGTAATTTCGTTCATCAATGGGTTTCACTTTAAGAAATCGACTTTATTTATGACAGTAAGCACATATAGCATTATGAATTTTTCCTGATAAATTAAGTTTTTAATTTCTTAGGGAAACTGTAACTTAAGTATCTGAAAAATAACTGTTTTGTAAAAATACTTAAATCATTCCAAAATTTGGCTTAATCTTTTTATTTCGACTCAAGGATGTAAGAGTATTTACAGTCATGCTGTGGTTCGAACTTCACCATTGCAAGCCATATTGAAAAAAGACGTTTCGTAAGCCTTGGTATTTGAATAATTAATTGCCCTGCTTGATTACCTTGCTGGCTCGGTAAACATGAAACTTTCAAAGAGCCCAGTCGTGGTTGCAAACGATCACCATTAGCCAAAAACTGAAAGCTGGTCCACCTCTGTAGTGTTCTGGGGCTGAAGCTGACTTCAAACAATGCACAAAAAAACAATTTGCTTACACAAGTATATTGACTTACAAAACAGGTAACATCAGAAGGGACATAAAAGAAAATAGAATTAAATTCTAAAACAACCTACCTGTGATTGATATAGCTTCGGGCTCTTCACACCTACATTTAATATATACAGATATGAGACATGCGACAGCATTAAAACAGAATGCTAAAATAATTGTCTTTAGAAGTGTAAGACATGAGACATCTTTAAAACCGAATGTTAAAATAATTGTCTTCAGAAGTGCAAACCTTATCACGGTCTTTAAAAGGATAACATTAAAACTACCTGAAACCGGTACTTATCTGGGTCCGACCCTGTTCACATTCATATGCATTCATAAGCACATTCTTTAAGCTTTATTCCAACCCGGCTGGACACAAACCTTATCGCTTAACGGCAGGCATTTTCAGAATCCAATTTATCTTGAAGTTAGACCATGAGAATTGCAAAATCGTACATTCGATTCGCTCTCAAGGTGCTTCATCCAAACCATGAACTGTGTGAAGCGTGGAAAAGTTACCACACTCAATGTTGCAGGGAGGTCCCTCTGGCATCTCAACGACGGGTGAGGTCCCTTCTTCACAATGGACGTAACAAATGCATCTTTGGGTGTGGCACAATTTTGTGTATTCACCTCATACACGGTGAATACGTGTAAATGCTGTTTTGATGCACCCTAAACTTATAAGCAGCAAACTGCTAACTGCAAGACTTTCCGCCGCTTCTATACATTTCGCATTAGGGCGATTTCGCACAACGTGCTCAGAAGTCGTTCGTTAACATGTGCCCTTAGGCCAGGCATGCAAGCGACTGAGGCTTAACTTGAAAATCTCCACAAAAGATGCTTAAATTGAACATCCCCTCGTCCCGCGAATAGGCTCCAATGTAGTGTACGCGAAATCAAGCTTCAGAATATCCTCACAGCACAGGCTCAAACTCGAAACAGGTTTGAGTATGCCAGATTACAGTGCTTAAATCTAATTAACAACAAAAAGACAGAAATACAAATTGGCTTTGAACGTCAACAAAAATAATCCATACAGGCTAGGGTGACCACAGCCTTGTTCCAAGGATTCATCCGTATAATATATGCTACTCCATTTGAAAACACTATACATAACTAGACTACATTTCTTTGCCGTTTTGTTGTCACACGTAGAATAAATCTATTGCTTTCAATTTGAAAACAGGCAACTATATAGTTTTAACCTATATGAGTCCTCGCATGTCCAGCTAAATTACTTTTTTATGTTGCTTGGTATTCACAAACAGAACAATTATAAGGGGTTTTTCATGTATGAGTTCTCATATGTTTTATTAAACTAATTTTTACAGTTGCTTGGTATTCACAAAGCAAGCAACTATAAGGTTTTTCACCAGTATGAGTCCTCATATGTTTAACTAAACAACTTTTTTGTGCTGCTTGGTATTCACAAAGTGAGCAACTATAAGGTTTCTCGCCTGTATGAGTCCTCATATGTATAACTAAATAATTTCTACGTGTTGTTATATATCCACAAACAAAGCACTTATAAGGAGTTTCTCCTTTATGTGTCCACATATGTGCAACTAAATTATCTTTCCGTGTTGCTTTGTATTCACAAACAGAACAACTGTAAGGTTGTTCCCCTGTATGAGTTTTCATATGTCTAACTAAATTATCTCTACGTGTTGTTCTGAAACCACAAACAGAGCAACTATAAGGCGTTTCTCCTGTATGTATCCTTACATGTTTAACCAAATCAAATTTCTGTATTGCTTTGAATTCACAAAGAGAGCAACTGTACGGTTTCTCTCCTATATGGGTCCTCATGTGTGTAACTAAGCTACTTTTATGATTTGCTTGGTATTCACAAACATAACAACTGTAAGGTGTTTCTCCTGTATGTGTCCTCATATGTATAACTAAGTTACTTTTTTGTCTTGCTTTGAATTCACAAACGGAGCAGCTGTAAGGTTTCTCTCCTGTATGTGTCCTTACATGTTTAACCAAATCAGATTTCTGTGTTGCTTTGAATTCACAAACAGAGCAACTGTAAGGTTTCTCTCCTGTATGAGTCCTCATATGTGCAACTAAATGACTTTTATCTGTTGTTCTGTATCCGCAAACAGAGCAAATATAAGGCTTCTCTCCTGTATGTGTCCTTACATGTTTAACCAAATCATATTTCTGTGTTGCTTTGAATTCACAAACAGAGCAACTGTAAGGTTTCTCTCCTGTATGAGTCCGCATATGCGTAACTAAATGACTTTTATATGCTGTTCTGTATCCGCAAACAGAACAAATATAAGGGCTTCTCTCCTGTATGAGTCCTCATATGTGCAACTAAATGACTTTTATTTGATGTTCTGTGTTCACAAACGGAGCAAATATGAGGCTTCTCTCCTGTATGAGTCCTCATATGTGCAGCTAAACTACTTTTCTTTTTTGCTTTGAATTTACAAATAGAACAACTATACGGCTCGCATTCTGCTTGAGTCCTCATATGTGTAACTAAATTAATATTTTTGATGTCTTCTTGTTTGATGTTATCCATGTTGTGCGATATGCAAGAAGCAATTCTTGCCGAATTGCAAGATTTACTATCCATAGTTTCTTGTTTAGTGGTCATTATGTTCGTTTAAACATCAAAGTACATTTCAATGACTTGTCAACCACCGGAATTTAAATGTCTTCACACCTGCAACAAAAGCGGATTGTCATTAACCTATTATGAAATTAGCAATATAGTAGGAATATAGTGGAAAGCGGTAGGATAGACATTCCTTTACGGTCCCGGTAGATGATACATATGTCGATAATTAATTCACATTATGTTGGATATAGACTATTATAATAACTGTTATATTTAAATTAAAAACATTAGAAATAATAAACCACATGACTTAATGTTTTCAAAGCCAACCTTGATTTCGTTTTGATTTGCCCACATGTTACATCCTTATTTACTACACCTCCAAGGAAGGAACTGGGAGCCCACCTTGAATCCAAATAGAACCATATAACTCCCACGAGAATCTTAATGGTTTTGCTCAGTACAAAATTACACGGTAAGTTCGGCACTCGGATTTCCGACGGGAATGGTCGTGAGAAAGGCCATGCAGCTACAGAAAATTAGGGAAATAGGAACTTGGAACATACGTGGATGACTACAAGTAGGTAAAGCACACGTAATAGAAGAGGAAATGGAAAGATTAGGGGTCTCCATATTGAGTTTAGCTGAGACCCATTACACAAGACGTGACAATTTTCGAACTAATTAGCTTCTCTTGTCAGTTTCGGAATATTATATTTAATTAGCTCTGGATATGGTGACTACGAGAGTGTGGTACGACTTAATATCTGCGTATACGGGTCCGCCTACTTAAACTAAAATTTAAGGAAAATAATCGAATGCATGACGAATTTAAAACTATGTGCTAATAGAAAGTGTACGTGAATTTATTTAAATTAATTTATTTATAGTCACCAACAATGCCATGAGCATTAAAATTAGGTAACAGTGTACCATACTTTTTACATATACAATACTAGTGATGCCCTATATAGTCGCGTCAATAAAGCCTTTTTCTCGGAAGTCCTCAGAAACAGCTCCGATTTTGATGACTTTTTTTTTTATTTAGTTTTTTTATATTATTTGAAATCACAAAACCTTTTGGAGCGGGGACGAAATTATTTATATTGTTTAAATATGTATGATAATTATGAAGAAAAAAATTTTTTTTATACCATATCCATTGAAAATAGGGAAAAAAGAGATATTTATGATATGTTTTCATATTACTATTGAAAATAATTGTTATACAATGTGTCCCAAAAAGTTTTATACAAATGGAGAAAAAGTTTATCTTACATTTCACCAAAAAAATTCTTGATAAAAAGCTCTGCATGACTTGTAGATCCATAATCAAGTACGGTTTAACGAAAGAAAATATCCTTTTATACAAAATGGTTTCAAAAATTTTAGAAAAATATTGATATGGGCCTATAGTTAATTATATTAGTTTTATCGCCATTTTTGTAGATTGGACACACTTTGGCAATCTTCCATTTATCAGGATAAGTGTTAGTTAGTAGTGACAAATTAAACAGGATGGTTAAAGGTACCACTAAAAACTCCGAACAAGCCTTATAAACATAGATAGGTATCTGGTCAAGACCAACACATTTTTTAGGTTTAAGAGAGCACAACTCAGAAATTTGGAGAAGTACGGTATTTATAAAATAAAGCAGATACAACGTTTTAAAGAACTCTCATATTTATAAAATAACTGATGACGGATAAACATAACAGCCATTTTCAACGACGCGGAAAAACGAACAGGAGCGAAGATTTGCATAACGCGCAGCTACATAAGCGCGGAAAATACAAATATGACATACACGACAGGCATGCGAATAAATAGGACAAATACGCCGTAAATGGAAAACGGCAGTGACAACGAAACGATAATGACACGAATCAACAAAAAGAGAAAACAAACGAATCCGTTAACACAACAAAGGGAAGAGAAGACGGCAAAAGCTGTTATCATCCGAACAACGAAGAACCTAAAGAAAAAATGGAGAATATAATTGAAAAAATCCAGAAAGTTCAAATTGCAAGAAATAATAGAACACCAAACCTACAAACAGGTAATTAAGGAACTCAAAGAAGAAAATAGGGGTTTAAAAAAGAGATTAGCAATCCTAGAAAAGAAATGCGAAGAAAAACAAGGAAAGGAAAAACAAAACAACACAGTTATTCAGGGAAAAATATTCAATGAAGAAAAAACAGAAGAAGAAATAAGGAAATTTCTAGAAACTAACCTGCCAGTAACGTCGAACACTGTAGAAACCAAAATAATAAACATACAAACAGGAGGGTCACTAGCAATGGTTAAACTTATATATAGGGTGAGTTGAAATAAAAGGGCGCCACCAGGTCTGTCTCGGGGTATACTCGTGCAACCGGACCAGGACGGTTAGACGGGACGAGAAGCACACAGGGTACTACGTCAGGAAGATACTCGAGAAGCTGTAGAACTCGAATTACAATTTCGGGAAAAATACTTGAATAACTAATTAGGGCCTCGTCGCCACAACGCTCAAACCTCGTCGTACATCAATCGTTACACAGAAATCTTATCCTGAAAAAAAGCATGCACAGATTCGCCACAATAATAAGGCCCTAGTTCAAATATTCGTCTATTGGTCAGACGTTCATAAAGGGGTAATTTACAAGGCTACCAAGATTACACTATGCCTAAATGTATTGCCCCAGCTGGAGAGGCGCGTTATTTCTAGTACAACATAACAGCAAATGGTCACACATAAATGGTTGCAATATCAATGGCCGAAATAATTGCTGGCTATACAACCGGCCATGGGCGGCCTATGAACTCCTAAGTCCAACGGGCCTTGATCAGACAGTACGCCGTGATTAACGCACAGTAAAACTAGCACACACCCAATATAAGTTCCGTTCACATAAATGACAGATAATACGTTATAAATTGATTACACAGATACCTGTATTCTCGACGATCATCGAGTGTCAGAGCAAGAGATCACCTGCAGGCATGTGCAGAGGCGACAAGGGTGTGAAAGCGTGCGCGGCACGTGTGAATGCGGGCAGAAATCCGCCTTGTAAAGGCGTCAACTGGAATGCGTCCCTCATGAGACCAAAACGACGTGAGGCCAAGAAATCCAAACGTCCTGCAGATGTATTCCCCGTTTTATCGGGATAGAAGGGTCAACCCTCACTCAGAGAAGCAGAAATCGGCCATCGGAATGCCTAAACACTCACGTACCGACGGTACACCACACGGCGTGCTACACGCTCCTTGCGTCTCAACGAACGACTCAGTGGTCCCTGAGTGCTTGCAGGAAAAACAAAATAATGCCTGCCAAGAACGAAAGCGTCACCAAGCGCCTCGGCGGCCAATGGGAAGGCGGCATCGTTCGCCGGATAAAACAAACTAATGTCGGTGTAACAAGGAAGACGAGGCCCCTCACTTGCTCCAACAGGAATTTTTAACACGCCTGAAACCAGCGTTGCGGAACTAAAGCCACGTGCAAGGGTCAGTATATAAAGGGTGGCCCAAATCGAGGTAACTGCGCTAAACAACAGGGTGTTCGAATTTAAAATTGCTAGGTTATGTGATGAATAGTTAAAATGCTGGAAACGGGTTTGAAATATAAGTAGGCTGCCCTAAAGGCTTGAATGGTTAGTTATATTGCTGTAAGCTGCCCAAAATGACCTGACAAAACTAATTATATACGGGTCCCCCTGGGTCTGGAATGAGGATCAGGTAAAAGTGAATCAAGTGCCAAAAAAACTAAGAAAAGAGGAAGAAAGGGTTGTTGCGTCAGTCCCCAAAAATCCCGGCAGTATAAGGGGACTAACGACAAGACGACGACAAGCAAGGAAAAGGAATGGAAACTAGGCACTTGGAACATCAAAGCAATATCACGAAAAGAATAACTAGAAGCAGAATACGAACGAACAAAAATGGCAATATTAGCTTTGACAGAAACGAAAAAGAAAGAAAAAGGGTTTTGAATTAAGAAAAGAAGGACTTGATTTAATTTTCAGCGGAGTGGAAGCAAATACGGGAACAGAAGCAAGAGTGGTCTGTCTAATACATAAAGGCTTCGTAAACAGCATTAATAAATGCGCTTTTGTATCTGAAAGACTTATGAGTATTGCGGTACAAGTCGAAAAGAAGGAAGTTTAGGTATACAGCATATGGCTCAAATGAAAATGATAAGAAAGAGAACAAGCGTAAATTCTGGCCAGAGGTGTAAGAACTCACCGAAAATAAAACAGGGAAGCTAATTATCACTGGCAATTGAATGAAAGAGTGGGAAATGACCCGAACAGCACGGAAGTATCAGATGGAAAATTTGGAGAAAACTTTTGAAACAGCAATGGGAAAAGAATAATAGATTTCTGCATATTGAACGACATGATAGCTACTAATACACACTTTCAGCATAGAGAAATACATATGTACACGAGAGAAGTAAACAGCCAAAAAGAAAAGTCAATCGTTGATTTAGTACTGGTAGAAAAAATTGAAAAGGGTCCATTAAGAGACGCAACGGTAAAAAGACAACACGAAATAGGAAGTGACCACCATCTAGTTAAGGCAAGACTGAAAGCACAACCAATGAAACATAATGCAGACAACCAATTAAGTGGAAAAAGGAGTTTACGGGCATTAGAACATACAGACTACAGCAAGAAGAAAGCAGATTTGAGTATAAAAACAGATGGCACTAGAAAGTAGGAAACGAGAAAGATATTTAACGTCTTAAAATATTGAGAAACTGTAGGAAAACTTCCAAGGAAATAACCATATCGGCAGCGGAGCAAGTTTTCGGAATAACCATTGCAGAAGAAAACAAACAAAATAGTGGAATGAAGAAATGAGAAACGAAGTTAAAAAGAAAAAAGTACTATGGAAAAAATGTATATAAAGGAAAGTGACAGAACTATATGATGAATATATGACAGGGGAAAAGTTAAAAATATGGTCAAAAGAGAGAAAACCGAAGCATGGGTGGAGTGTTAATGCTATACCATATTCTAAGAGAACTAAAGAGAAAGAAGCAACCGAAATTGCAATGAATTAAGGGCAAATAAAGTAAATTGATTAAAACAGAGCAAGAAATTGGAAACAGATGGTTGGTACATTTCAAGGAACTGCTGGAAAGCCAAGATGAGAGAACCAATGAGGCTGAACCCACACTAAGAACCCCCCAAGGAAATACAGAATACTCTCTAGAACTTTAAAGGAAAGAGGCAGAAGATGCACTGCATAGATTAAAACCAAGGAAAGCATCCCGACAGGACATTAAACCAGAAATGTTAACATTTATGGGAAAAGGGAATAACGTGGTTGTACAGGATATTAGAACGTGCTTGGGAAGGAAAGTAAATTCCCAAAGATAGAAAGACAGCAATTATCATACCACTCCACAAAAAAGGTGACACAATGCACTATGGTAACTTCAGAGGGATAACGCTACTGAATATAGCAAATAAAGTGTATGAAATGGTTCTGGAAAAAGGGTTAAGAGCTAGAAAAAACTTTATGTCCAACACAAGCAGTGGTCAGGCCAGGAAGAAGCACTCAAGAATGAATTTTTAGTATGCGGCAGATAATCAAAAGAACAATAGCACATATTAGCAAACTATGTATATGCAATAGATCTGGAAAGGGCATTCGATAGTGTGCCGAGAAGTAAGATATGGGAAACCTTGTACAAAAGGGGAGTGCCTCACGAATTTCTAGAAGCCATAGAAGTACATACAAACAAACAAAAAATGTAGTAAGAATAGGCAAAACTAACAGACGAATTTATAACAACCAAAGGAGTACGACAAAGAAGAACGCTCAGCCCACTGCTCTTTATAACGTTTATGGACGAAATATCTAAATCAATAGAACAAAACATAAGCGAAGCAAAAATGGGAGTTAGACGATTAAGAACATTAACAATAAAGCAATTTATCTACGCTAACGACTTAATACTTCCACTTCAAATAGAAGTAATGTTAATTAGTAAGAAAAGAGAACAATTGGATATAAGTTTAGAGCACAAAGTAATAAAAAAAACAGACAAGATATAGTATTAAAAGGCGATAATGGAAGGTAAAGAAGGATACGAAGAGGTAGTAAAGAACAGAATAGGTAGTGCAACTCCAACTCGTGGCCTTCCCATTTGCCGGAATTCGTTTTGGCGGATAATTAGTTCACCCGAAAGTTATTCGCCGGATTGTAAGGTGCGTGTCATATAACGAAATTCGGCAACGTATTGTGTTTCCTTCTAGCCTGTCTAGGTTAGTTGCAGTCTTTGATAATTCCTTTTCACTAACACGGCTGGTGTTGTCCCCAAGATCAGCACAGTGTCCTCGACTTTGATATCCGGCGAAATGCATTCCAGTCAAAAGACTTCCGGCAAAACGCTTTAAGCAAGAGTTTTATTGGAAAAAAAAGAAGTGTCTACGGAAACAAAAATCAAAGTGTTTAAATCGGTATTCGTGCCAATTCTTTCCCACAGGTGTGAATCGTGGGTTTTAAGTGATGAACTTAAAAAAAAACTTTAAGCGTGTGAGATGAAATTATTTATTTATTTATTTATATATACCGGGTGATAACGAGAACAGGGCCATGCTTATATCTTCTTTTATTTACGAATCGATTTAAATAAAATTCTATAAGAAGATACTAGAGATAATTTCTGATTGACCGATAGATATAATCAAAATGGCCAACTTCCGGTTTCACCGGAAATAATACCAACTTTGATTTTTTAAATGCATCACCCTATATATTTTGTGTTTCGAAATCTACAAGTCAAATTATATAAACTAGTCTCACCAAACTTTCATTTTTTCAAACAAATTTTTTTTTTAATTATTTTTTACGATAGAAGGCTGTGACTTGAAAACATTAGTTCTAATTGACTCTAGCAACTAATATTAATAGCTATTTTATCAATGAAGTCGATAACAAACCCTTAATAAAAAACAAAATTTGCTAAACACGTTTTTTAAGAAAGTCACTTTTTTAAATGGCACTTACCAAGGGCCATTTTGCCATTAAACAGCAAATTTAATTACCAATCTAACAATATGCATCAGGCACTAGTTTATCTTTATCTAAAATTGAATAATAATTATTTTTTTTAATATTCCAGTGTAATACCTTAGAAAATTCGGCAGCACTGTTGTATGTAATTTGAGTCGTAGGCTGTGAAAAATTTAAAATATATAGGATGATCCATTTAAAAAATCAAAGTTAGTGTTATTTCCGGTAAAAACGGAAGTCGGCCATTTTTATTATGCTTGTATGTCAATCTGAAATGATGTCTAGTATCCTTGCATCAAATTTCATTCAAATTCATTCTTAAATAACGGAGATAGATGCATGGCCCTGGTCTCATTGTTACCCGGTATATACGGGACAACCCCATTTTACAATTTCAAACAGTGTAATCTTACAACTAACCTGTCTAAGCATTTTATAAAGATTTACATAAAATATACTATAACAAGAAAATATAACATATAGAATATAATAACGATCACAGAACACAGAACAGTATTACCCATTTGATATTTGTCTTACAAAATCTTGTATAGAAACATCAGTGATATCACAGTTATAAGTTTTGATTAATCTAAAGCGAGTATGTCTGTTTGGTACTCTAAATGAGATTAAACTAAGTAATTCAGGGCAGATGATAGTACCAGAGATAATTTTGTGTAGAGTAACCAGGTCATTCTTTTTATGTATGTTTTCCAATGTCGGCAAATTTAGTAATGAAAGTACTTCACTGTAGTGATACGTCCCAAAGACAAAGTTCATTTTGTAAGCACAGTACCTGAGAAATGTATTTTGTACCGATTCTAATTTCTTCATATGTACATTGTAATAAGGTGACCAAGCAGTTGAAGCATATGTGAGATTAGAACGAACAAATGCTAGATAGAGGATTCGTACTGTGAAAACAGTAAGGGACTCGGAGATTCTTAATATAAAACCGAAAGATTTCAAACTCCTGTTTACAGTAGTATTGATATGTGACCTAAATGTAAACAAACTGTCGTAAAGAATCCCAAGATCTCTAACTTCATTAACTCTTTCTAAAGTTTGATTGTACAGCTGATAATTATATATCGATGGGCATCTCTTTTTGGAAAAAGTTATACAGTGACACTAACATTCAAAGACATCCCATTCAATTCTGACCAATCATTCAATCTATCAAGGTCACTTTGAAGGGCTAAACTGTCCTCATCACTTTTTATTTCATTAAAAATCTTTAAGTCATCTGCATATAAGAGATGGGCACAATACTGAAATTTTTTACCAATATCGTTGATAAATAAATTAAAGAGAAGTGGTCCCAAGTGGGAACATTGTGGTACGCCAGAGGTTACCGAAATAGGATCTGATACAAAATTTTTCATCTTAACGTATTGGATTCTTCTGACAAGTAAGAACGGAGCAACAATGTGAAATAGTCAGAAAATCCGATTAATTCAAGTTTATTGATTAGGCAATCATGGTTGACCCTATCAAAGGCCTTGGAGAAATCAGTCCAGATGGAATCGACTTGATACCCATTCTCCAAGACAGTAGTTATACTTTGATTGTAAAGAAGAAGATTTGTTGAAGTTGGCTTACCTGATGCAAAACTGTGCTGTTCGTTTGGTATAATATTTTTACAATGCCAGGATAAAATAGAGGTTAACAGCATTTCAAATGCTTTTGGTATAACTGGAAGTAAAGTAGGAAGAATACTAAGCATTAAAGGATAAAATACGAAATGTAACAAAAAGAGATAGTTTATATGTACAAAAAGTGGAAAGCGTAATAGAAAAGAAGTAAGGTCATATTATAACGATGAAAGAACAAAACTTGGTGCAAAAGATATGGTCTATGGAGTGTGACAAAAAACGATCAAAAGGGCGGCCAAGGACAACGTGGAATGGACAAATCGAAAAAATACTGAAGAAAGAAGGAAGTAATCTCAACCAGGCAAAAACACTAGCAAAGGACAGGAAAGAATGGAAATCTCTTTGTGGGTACAAAGCCTACAACCCTCGACACTGAAAGTTATAAGAGGAAAGCGGATAAGTAAGTAAGTAGCTCTGGATATATACCTTCTGGACCTGGCAATTGTTTACTTTTTAGCAACTTAATTGCTTCTTGTATTTGGGCAGTATCTAAGGTTGCACATTGCTTTTGTTGTTTTCTAATATATGTCAGTTCTGTAAACGGTATACTTTCTACTAGAAGGTTTTGGAAGTGTGTTATTCATTTAGGGATGGCAGATCCACGATTGACAAAATTTTAAGCTAAAATTGGCAATAGAAAAACGATTACAGGGAGACAGAGAAACACATACAGATTGCGGCAGGCAACTAGGACCATTGCAAAAGCAAGGAGAATATGTATGTGGTCACATGTCAAATCCCCTTGCTTTTGCTATGGTCCTAGTTGCCTGCCGCAATCTGTATATGTAGTACTAGTTGATTTGGAAAAGACCTGTGACAGTGTCCGTATCAATGGCTTTGTTTTGTGGTCCTTAGCAGCCAGCGGCGTTTTTCCAATTACAGAAGTTTTTTTTTTGGAATTAACTACGCATGTTAAAAAATAAGACCATTTATTATTATTATTACTTAAATAATATTAAAAAGTATCGGAACACGACAATACCCCAAATGCCATATGGAGAAACCCACAAGTTCGCATTGAAAATGCTATTAGAAAATCGCAAAGCTCCTCCAACTGGAAACCAAAACAGGACTGGATTTCTACGGATACATTTGCTCTAATATTAGACCATAGAAAATTAAAAGAAACAGGTCCTTCAGACGAAGAATCATGACAGGATTACAGAATATTGAATAGCAAAATCCAAAAAGGATGTCGCAAAGACGAAAATAAATTCTACGAAAATCTATGTAAGGATATTCAAATACATGCAGATCACGGTGAATGTAGAGAACTCTTCAAAACAATAAAGAAAATTACCAAAAATGTTAAACCTTGTAGTTGGTCAATTAAAGATGCCAACGAAAACTTAATTTGCGATATCGATAAAGTGATTCAACGATGGAAAGAGTACTGTAGTGAACTATATACAGATCCCATTAGAACTTCAGTGCGAATCAACATCCAAGGTTTTGAAATGGAACCCGATATTCTCCCAGAAGAAATCAATGCAGCTATTAAAAAACTCTCGAGCTACAAGGCAGTTGGTATAGACGGAATTCCATCAGAAACCCTTAACTTTTATACCAGATATGTCAACAAATCTGGGCTACATGTGAATGGCCGGCAGAATGAACGTCTGCAATAATACTATTACATAAAAAAGGAGCAACTAACATATGTGATGATTACCGGCTGATAACTTTAATATCACACGCCAGTAAAGTTACGCTATATGTCCTAAAAGAACGACTAAATAGTTACCTAGCATGGCAAATCGCGCCCGAGCAGGCCGGTTTTTTAAAGGGACGAGGAACTAGAGAGCACATTCTAAATGTCATACAACTGATCGAAAAGGCACGAGAGTACTACGCCCCGCTTTATCTGTGCTTTGTAGACTACTCCAATGTGTCGTTTCGGTTGGACTCGGTACCAAGGAACGAATCCGGGTCAGGATCGATTTAGATCGAATCCAAGTTACGAGTCCGGATTCGTTCCGAGGATCGAAAAGGTCGCGAAAGCATCATCGACATTCATTCCTTTGGCGTTGTGTTATCCAAGTTATCCAATCCAATACAATACAATGTTTTGTGAAGGTTGACAGGGGACAGGGAATAGCAAACGATGATTGTGTTTGTTTTAGAGTCTCGAGACTTTTTTATCAGTTATCAGTGATTTATGGCTTTTGGCGTCTTTGTATGTGCCCAATTGAAGTTTGCAACATAAAAACATATCGAATTAATGACTGTGTGACCACTGACCAAAAAAAAGATACGCGTGTTGTTCGTTCCGACTTCGGAATGACCGAGAACCGCGGGTGTCTGAAATGCATGTTCAATTTCGATTTCGTTCCGAGAAACGAATCCGACGGAGTCGTTCCACTTGTGGAATGGCATTGGAATGAACGAGTCCGCAAAAGTATCGAAACTTCCCATCACTAGTCGATAATTAAAGACATGGGCGTACCAAGACATCTAATTGAACTCGTTAGACGACTATATAAAAACACCAAAGCAGTGGTTAGAGTAAACGGAGTAGTCTCAGAACACTGTGCTATCATGAAAAGCGTTAGACAAGGTTGTGTCCTCTTCCCATTCTTATTCAACACATATACAGAACATGTTATGAGATTAGTTCTAGAAGAGTGGGAAGGTGGCGCAATCATAGGATATAAAATAAGTAACCTGAGGTATACAGGTTGCAGGCAATATTGAAGAACTACAGAATCTCCTAGAAAAGCTGGAGCATACAAGCACCGAATACGGACTCCAGATAAATCGTCAAAAAACAGAAGTTCTAATTGTCGACCGATAAACCAATAACCATCCAACAATAACACAAGTCGCAGGATGCGATGTAGTACCAGAGTTTATATACCTTGGCTCTTTAATAAGTGGAACAGGAGACTGTTCGCAAGAAATCAAACAAAGGATCCAACTTGGCAGAGTCGCCATGAGTCAACTTACAAAGATATGGGCAGACAGAAACGTTCGTAAAGAAGTAAAGATAAGGCTGGTAGAAACCTTAGTCTTCCCAATAGCTCTATACGCTTCAGAAACTTGGACAGTTAAAAAAACCGACCAACAAAGAATAGACGCATTTGAAATGTATTGCTGGCGTTGTATGCTGTGCATACCGTGGACAGCAAAACGCACAAATAACTCAGTGCTGCAGGAAATACAACCGTCAATTCGCCTCTCTCAATTAGTATACCAGCGGATACTACGATTCCTAGGACACATAGAGAAAAACATCGTCATGGGTAAAGCTAGAGTGCTTTATTAACCAGGCAAGCTTATCCCACTGGATTTTGTGTCACAGGGATTTTAGCGCCAAGCCGTTGGCTGCGCTGACCGGTAACCGTGCGTTCTATCGTCTGTCAACCAAGCAAGACTAGAAACCGTTGGAGTACGTACTGCTCGATCCAGACGAACACTGCATGCTAATTTAAATCTTGGTGCATTCCATTACGATGCTAACCATAATTACAGTCTTCACCCAAGTACGGTTATTTAAATATATATATACAGTGTGTAGGGGTTGTTCAGTGCTGTCAACTGTATCTGTCAGTTGTCAGTTCTATTAAGTTCTGTCACTCGTCACTGTTGTTTGAACTAAGATACTATTAAAGTTCTCTAGTGTGAACCATGTGCGTGTTAGTTAACGGTGTTTTCGTTTTGACTTTTTCTGCTTTCTTTTTATTTGTTTAAAAACCAATCTTTTTTAAGACGGATAAAATTAAATGACATGATCGTTGTTTTTCCGATATACCGTATGCTATTTGAAAAGTAACTAGAATTTGAATTTGCCGCCAATTTTAGTAACTCAAAATGGCGGATAAGCTTGCTCGTATAAATATAGTACCTTAGGTAAAGCTAACGGAAAACGGAGTCGAGGAAGATTGCCACAATGCTGGTTAGACATAACCGAAAAAGTATTGAACAAAACACCACGGTCGGCCATCCAAAAGGCATAAGATAAAAGCGCATGGAGAACTCTTGTTACAGATAATGTAATAAACGTCCACTAAGAATCACAACACGTCAATAATGACGTTATGATAGACAGAGATAACATTGTCAAAGCTATTATTAAAAACTGTACAACGAAATACTTCTTCTGGACTTGAATTTTGAAAAGCATCATTTGTTCTTAAATCATCTTGAAACCCAATTGGTTGATTCATATTTAAGACAGAGGTACTCGTGTTTAACATGCAAAATTAAACTGTTGTCAATATTGGCTCCCCTAATTATTTTAGAGCAAAATAAAGCAGAGATAAATTGTTCAGCTTTAAAAACTGTATCTAAAAGTTTTCTCTTATTAATATTACAACCGTTTTCTGTGGAAATTAGAAAAAGCAAATAATTCTGAAAAATATTAATGGCAATTGAACAACTATTTTTGAAAGAAATACTAAAATGATATGTTTTTCGGACTTTTTCCACTGTCTAAGGTGTAAATCACACAACGTTTCGGGAGTTTTGATCTACTCCCGTCTTCAGGTGTTCCTGGTTATTCCTGAGGACTGATATTGTACGTTTTTCAACGTAAATTTGTGCCTCCCCCGGGGTTTGAACCCGGGACCGCTGATCGCTGTGATTACTACTCTGCCACTCTAACCACTAGGCCATCAGGGCGGTTATTAATGTTATTAATAATTTTACACTTCAATAAGATGTTTGATGTGTACAGCAATAACCAATTTGATCAAAATGTTGATTCTCTAAAAGATACAATAATTCAATAATGTAATACTCGTATAGTATTAATATCCCAATACATGTTAGCAAATGTGAGAGAGGAATTCTACGACAGATTAGGATATTGCTCAGCTGCAAATGCAAAATTATTTGCCTTTCTGATTTCTACGGAAAATGGTTGTAATATTAGAAATAATCTTGCATTAGATGCAGTTTAAAAAGCTAAAAAAATTATTCCTTTGCTATTTTGCTCTAAAGTAATTAGGGGACCCAATATTTACAACAATTTAATTTTGCATGTTGCCTATGTCTTAAATCCAAATCAACACAATGTAGGTACATCATATTTTGTTATAACTAATTTGCATTATTTAATAACACTCAAAAATCAAAAGTTTATTTTTTTTGCAAATTTTCTAAGGGCCGGTTGCAGAAAGCAATGTTAAGTCTGGTGTTAGCTAACGTCGCGTCAAAGTGAACACAATCGCATCAAATTTTGTTTACTAATGTATTAGTTGCCATAAACATTTGAGATTTGAATCGTTTTTGTTCACTTTGACGTCGCGTTAGCTAACACCAGACTTAACGTTGCTTTCTGCAACCGGCCCTAAGAGTCCAATTTCCACATTGATCATCACTTGGCAATGTTGTGGTACCTCTAATGTTAATGGCAGTTAATAATTTCAACCAAATAGATGACATTATATAAAAGTATTTGCATACATTTTAATGCCGTTTAAAGTTGATCAGGTTTTTGAAGTCACATTTAATTGTAGCCCTTGATCTATTGCTTTCTTTATTAGTTTTTTGAAATCGTATGTAATTTTTGCGCAAATGTCTTAACGTGTATTATCAAGGCGGTCTATATTGTTCCAGGCCATGACATTGGACCTATAAAGTGACCTTTGGAATGGCCTACCACAATCTGGCAACGTGGTTTTGCAAACCTTTAACAAAAAATTACTAGTTTTGGTCACTAAATAAACAATCTGTCAGTGCACTATCCTTGTCATTTTGATGCATGCCAGTTGAAAAAAAATCTATAAAATCACTGCTATTTACATCGCAGTGCGTCACTTCACAGTAATATTCAATTTAAAAACAATTTCTAATGGGTAGGTAGGTACCACCTGATTTTCCATTGGAAGTAAAGCGTTACTAATTTTGACTTCATCTAAAACAGTAATTTTTTCAAAATAACTTGCCTGGAAGCTAGTGATATTGCAGTCAGAACAAGTCTCTTCATATTATTACCCTTTATATCTGCTCCTTTAAAGTGCTTTTCACACACAACACTAGCCTTTCCAATCCGCCAGTTCTCTAAACGCAAAATGTCTTTCCATTTTGTGCCACCGTTCCATTACATGGAAACTTGAACACGCTAACATATGGAGCAACTGATGAAGCGTAAGTTGACTTGCAGCTTGGTACATAACACTTCAAAAGCATTTGTGTAACTTTCATGAACTGCCTTGTCAAACTAGTTTTTAATGTCAAATATATTTCAAACAAACCAAACTTAGTGTGTCTTGGAATGGCCTAGCACACAATCTGGCAACAGAGCCAGTGTCATGGCCTTAAACAATATAGACTGCCTTTGTACTATCCATACAATGTAGAGAACTATCTATCTTTTCCTTTAATAGTTCCCAACCTCTTGTTGAAAATTTTGTAATTTATGCACAATTATTAAAAAAAAAAGATGTAATCACATTATGGGCATCATTTTGTTGCATGCACTCCACATAAATAAGCTATGACATTCACATTAACCAAAATGTGTTTTAGGATTAACTTGCAAAATCCAAACCAGAATTTATTGATGGAGATAAAATACTGAACAATACATGTTTGCTTATGTCGCTTAACGAGACTCGTTTGATTGCCGCAAAACTCCGCTCACCACCTCGTTTTGGCAATTAAACTCATTTTCTTAAGATGCTCATAATCAAACTTGTATCGTTAATATCTATTATCTTCATCGGTGTTGTTATAGACTATTAACCAAATTAATTTTAGTATCATTAAGTTTCATTGCCGCACTGAGTGCAGTAATGGATATTGCCGCACTTTTTTATATATACAAATATATTGAACCAGAATTTATTGATGAAGATAAACTATTGAACAATACACGTTTACTTATGGCAATTAACGAGACTCGTTTGATTGCCGCAAAACTTGGCTCAGTGCCTCGTCTTGTTTTGTAAGAATGCTCATAATCAAACTTGCATCGTTAATAGTATTAGAGCTAATTCTTTAAGAGTGTAGGCCTGGCCTACCTGAAAGGTCCGAGCTCCAGTGATTTATATTGCCTTTATATCCCTCTCGGTGGGTCTGAGTGTAACCAGTTATTTTAAAAATTATAATTAACCGGTTCATCAGCAATATTACTAAATAAAAGATTTTACGTTACAAGACCGGAAAGTAGTGTTTTGCCGGTCGAACCAAGTAGATTCCAGGGCGAGCCCCGGACATTTGGGGAGACCTACAAAACACGTTCATCTATCGTACAATATTTTTTTTACGACATCCGAGTCCATACTTTCAAACTTGCAAATTCACTTTCAAAAACTCATAAAAATTATGTCATTAGTATCTATTACACGGGTCTACAACAAATTTGATGTTTGGAAATTAATACATTTCCTTAAATGATTTGGACCTCCTGATCTCAATAATAACATCCGTTTTCTTCCATCACGTACAAGTTTTTTACAAACGAGTGCTTGTTAAAAGTTAGCCAATTCAAGGAATTAAAATAAATATGGAAAATATTCATGCCCAAATTTGATAATGGTGATCGATTTTCGATGTGTGTATTTTCGTAGATGTTTGTTCGTGTTTTGTTAATTTAAATAATGGAAAGAGGTCATTGTATAAACGATCCGAACAACTTTTGTTACATTTGTGGAAGTTTTGTGATAACTAAAGAAAGAGAACCTATAACCGCATTTGTTAAATCAGCATATTATGCTTATTTTAGCATAAGACTTGGTGACCAAGATAAATCTTGGACACCGCACATTGTATGCAGGGTTTGCATAGAAGCCTTGCGAAACTGGACGACAGGTAGAAAAAAATTATTAAGTTTCGGATGATTGTTATTTTTGTTCTTGCAATTTAAAAGGTTTTAATGCTAAAAATAAGAGAAATATAACATATCCCAACATAAGTTCTTCTGTCAGACCTGTGCTCCACAGACATGATATACCAGTACCTATTCCACCAAAAGAATTAGAAACTGTAGTTTCTTTTGACTCCGATGAGGGCCCATCTGATTTTAACGACCTAGACTTTAATCCAGAATCAAAACATTTATCTCAAAATGAACTGAGTAATTTAATAAGAGATTTGGATCTTCCGAAAGAGGCGTCAGAAGTGTTGGCATCCAGGCGTCATGAGAAAAATTTGTTGGCTCCTGGAACATCAACAATTTTCTACAGGAATCATGAAAAAAAATGAAACCCTTATTTCAATTCAGATCAATCTGTAGTATATTGCAACATTCCTGATTTAGTTACAAAGTGGGAAAGTGCTCGGTACGACAAAGAAGAGTGGCAAAAAGAAGTCTAAAAGGTGCGTTACTACATAATGGTAACGCGGTGAGCTCCATTCCTGTCGCACATTCGATACATCTTAAAAAGACGTATGAGAACGTGGAACTTCTTGTAGAGAAAATCAAGTATGTGGAACATAATTAGATGCTTTGCAGAGACCTAAAGGTGATTTGTGTGATTTTTGGTCAGCAATCAGGATTTACAAGGTTTCCTCGTTTGATTTGTGAATAGGATAGCCGTGCAAGAGACAAACATTGGTCTCTTCGAAAAGTTCTCATCCCAGGTGCAAAAAACATAGAACGTAATAAATTGGTGGATCCTACAAAAGTCCTTTTACCCCCTCTACATATTAAATTAGGTTTAATGAAACAATTCGTTAAATTTCTTGACAAAGATGGAGAATGTTTTAAATACAGTATAAAAATATATATCATACGGGGGTAATACAAAATTTTCCAAAAAAGAATCAAAATTCGAATAGGAGGCCGTGACTTTGTATTTGAGCATAACTTTTAATTCTAAACAACTTTTCTCAATAAAATTTTGCTATATTTTTTGAAATAAGGTAACTTTGTTCTTGAACGAAGTTTATATTTTTTGTCCTGCCCTGTATATTGTTTGACTTGAAGTCATTCTAAGGGCATCTGATATGGTTATCGCACATGCACTAACTTTTGGCAATATTTAAATTTCGATTGTACAACTAATAAAAAAATTTCCCATTTGTTGCACACTTAATGGACCACACTGTATATTTACAGAAAATTTCCTACTTTAACTGAAGCAAAGTTAAAAGAAGAAGTTTTGTAGGGCCTCAAATATGATCGCTTTGTAAAGATGAGGATTTTATCAATTGTATGAATCCTGTTGAAATATATGCGTGGACTTCGTTTAAAGAGGTTATTGAAAAGTTTTTGGGGAATCATAACGACCCTGAGTGCGAGAATGTTGCGAACAACATGTTAAAGAAGTTTCGGCACTTAGGTTGCAATATGAGTTTAAAAGTACATTTCCTATTCTCACATTTGGATCAGTTCCCAGAAAATCTCGGTGCAGTGAGCGAAGAACACGGTGAAAAGTTTCACCAGGATATACGTGAAATTGAACGACATTATCAAGGTAGATGAAGCATATCAATGATGGCAGACTATTGCTGGATGTTGCAACGCAATAATCTAGAAAAAACACACAGCAGAAAAGCTACTAAATGTTCTTGCAAAACGTAAAAGATATTAAGTTTGGACAGAATACAAAATTACATAGTATGTAATATTTTTGGAAATATATGTTCATTTTTATTTTATGCAATAAATGTACATTATGTGTATGAGGTGTTTTCTTTCTTTGCAATTTGTAAAAAAATCTTATGTGATACATAAATATGAAAAGAAAATTCAGGAGCAGAGCCCCGATATTGTATAAAATTAGTTGTTGAAATCAAAACATCTTTCAAAAAAGGTTTTTTTGTAGACCTGTGATATTTGACTTGTCCAAACAATAACACCAAACTTGTTTCCATGGTAAGCTTTTACCGGTCCGTGATGCCCGTTTTCCGATCTTGACCGGCAAAACGGTACTTTCTGGTAAAAAAATTCTCTAGAAACTAAATATTTTCTGGTCGGTCGTAAAAAAATTACTATTATGGCCACTAATAATCTTTTCCTGTACTCAAATGACAGTTATTCATTTGCTTACCTGTGCCTGGCTGTGAAGTACATCTGCAGAATTAGACTATGCATGTTACTATTGCTTCAATACTCCATTTGCAGTTTTGCCTGGGATCTAAAAGAGAAGAATATTCATATTACAAATGCTTTTTTGTCAGCTGCTTAGTGAAATATAGACATTTACAAAGACAAACATTGTACCAGTATAGACCATAGGTGCAGACCGAACAAGTATGAAAATACTAGCGGTTAGTATTTAGACATAGAGGATCTGCGAATTGTACTGAACTTACCATATGTATCGAGTGCACCCGATTGATAAATTTGTGACATATGAATACCACTGGTTAACGCCAAGTTTAGTACATTTTAAGTTATCAGTTGTTACAGATATCCCGCGGGTACGTTCTGAAATTATTTACTCAAATTTCTGTACCAATAGATCATCTGTCAACGATTTGTAAATGGCAGATGTCTCACGGTGTAATTTTCGCAAATGCTTAACATCGACAACTGGATTAAAACACCATCACAAGTATCCATACTGCAAGCTCACAATGCAAACGACGTCGCCATATTATATTACTCGATGCCTAATTGATCTACTACGGTGGAAACGATCTATTCTGTAAAATTGTTTAGATCTGAATAATGACTTTTATCTACGACAGTGTGTAAAATTGCCTTTTAGTTGGCAGTTTTAAGTTTGTAAAACGACTGTTTAATAACATGTTTTTATTAGTTTACGTCGTTAATAGCAACGTGCTTAAACAATTTCATTAGGCACGTAGTTAGTGGCAACGTGTTCTAAATTTTTAAAACACTCAAAATTAAGACCGGTTGCTAGTAATTCTAATTTATATGTAAAATATTTTTTTATTTACCGTATTTTTTAGATTCTATCGTAGATAAAATATTGTACGATACACACGCGTAAAGCATCTTTAGTGACTCGTGGGGCTTAAAACGCTCGCTCACTCGCGTTTTAACTCTACCCCACTCGTGCCTAAAGAGTAGCTTTACGCACTTGTATCGTAAATTACTATTGATGACATTTATTAATTAGAATTGTCAGTGTCAGCACTTCTTTTCGCATTTTGAAAATTAGGTCAAAAAAACTGTCTCGGTTTTTATGGCCGCGACTGTAACAAGAAATAGTAAACACAAAAGCCTGAAGCATGCATGAGCATGCATAACCATAACATAGTTACAATAAAAGCTCCAGTTGTTGTTGTTGTTTGTTAATGGACAAGGTCTAAGCATGCAGAGTACCAGGTACCTTAGACACCGACTGCTGTGGTCATTTGGTCAAAGTCCTACTTAGAATTCTGCCGAGACTAAGGAGTTCCAACCTTAGCAAGGGATCTTTTACATGCTACACATCGTAGTAACATGGGACCCACGGCTTTACATCACTTCCGAATGATGGCATTCTGTAGAGGCTTTCATCTGCATTTTTTTAAATTTTTTGAAAACCTCACCGGGACCGGGAATCGAACTCGCGGCTCTTAGATCAGTAGCCAGGATGCTTACCATTGAGCTACCGACCCCAGCTAAAAGCTCCAGTTATTAATATCTCAATAACACCTATTCAGTTATCTTGAAGTGTACGTCCCCCACTTTGAACTAGCATTCCTAGAGCCAGTAATGCAGGTGGGATTGAAATTTGACAACAATATTCATTGTACAAAGGTACGAATTTAGGTTAGTTGCAGTTTAATATTTCTGTGTATGTAATACAAACATTCCTGCGTAATGTAAAAAAATCTGTGTAGACCGTAACAGGAGGGTTAATTTATCTATTCTTCGTATATTACTGCCTCTAAGACGGTAGTTGAAAGTGGGCGACGTACAGTGGCGGAATTAAAAATCCGGGCACTTAAAATGATTCCGTGTATATCTTACTTTATTTTATTCACAACCATATATGTAATAAGATCATTGGTGACTTTTAAAAAGTTGGAAAATGAGCTATTCCCAACTTGTAACTTTGCAACCGGTCGGAAAAGTGATTGCCATCGCAGAGGTTGGAAATAAATCAATTGCCGACCGCTGTCTAGGTAGGGGCACTGGCAATCTCGTTCATCCATTCATGCGCGTCACAACCTGTCGTATTATAATATAAAAATTGTTTTCTACTCATAACATTGAAATCAGGCATTTTGACATTGATTCCGGTGGTTGAAATCGTATTTCAACCACTAGAGATTGAAATGTTCCGACTACCGCGATTTCAAACTGTTTGGCAAGCAATTGTTGACAAGGGAAATGTCACTTTATGTTTAATTTTTTCTAAAGTGCATTAAATTGTTAAAATTCGTAGAAAAAATAGTATATGCAACTCGTGGCTGATAAAATTTCAAGGTCTCGAGTTACTTTTTTCAACTCGCTTCGCTCGTTGAAAAAAAACCACTCTCAACGTTGAAATTTTATTTCAACCACTTGTCCCATAATATACTATTTTCTACTCCTGTAACTAAAATGGTATTTAACATACTAACATACACGTTGCTAAGTGATCTTTTAATCATGCCTTCATAACCTATAACTAAAGAGCCTCTTAGTCACGAGCGGAAGTTGGCAACGATGTTTTAGTCAAGGGGTGAAGTTAGGTTCAAACAATATTTGCTTTATTAGCCACAGCCAAAACTAAAATCAAGTTAGGTTTCAACCGTCACTTTGACGTTTGTTAAGCATAATTTAACCTAATATAATAAATGTCAAAATGTTAATGAAATAATATGATGTTTATTCTCTAAATTTGTGGTCGTAGAAGAAGTATAGTATCCAACACATTATATAAACTCGTCTAGACACTCGTTTATTAAACACTCGCTGCGCTACGTTCCGCTCGTGCCTAAAAAACTAGTGACTAAAATGGCGTTTATAAAACTTGTTACATAATATACTATTATCTATGACCACCATTAAAAGTAGACCTTTTAGCGCTAGTTTTTTCACTAAAAGTGACGTGTTATAATTTACCGTGTTTAAAGAAATCAGGTGTTTACTTTCAGCCCATGTGCTAAAAGTGAAGTGATATTATAAAACTACAGTTTCGAACTGGAAGTGCGGTTGTAAAGTTATTCTAGTTACTTCTTGCGTTAGAGATAAAGTGTTTTTTAAATAACTAAAGCGTTATGTAATGAATAAAGTGAAATATGTACATTTATAATTACCTTTGATAACTGACTTTGACAGCTACTGGCTCCAGAAACATTCACTTGCGCGTCAAGGCCATCTCTTTATTATGATATAAATTATAACTGTCATAAACGCAAACTGTTAAATCGACATTTATGGATTAATAACAGTAAATTTAAGGCCGTAGAAAAAATATTGTGTGCAAACTCGTGCTAAAAGTGGTTTATGCACCTTCGGCTTCGTTTTATACTTTTCATGTCTCGTGCATAAACGGCCACTTTTAGCACTTGTTGCACAACTAGCTAGTTTTCTAGCATGACGCATGAGTCTTCAAATGCTTAATTAATATATTTCTCTGGGCTGCTTTAAACTCATAAATTCAACAAACATAAGGTTTTTCTCCTGTATGTGTTCTCATATGTGTTGTTACGGTATCAAAACGACTTAACGACACTCACGCGAGGTGAGTATCGCACGACTGGTTAAGTCCGGGAAAAGATGGCACGCTCGCCCTGAGATTCGTCAAAACAGGCTAAAGGCCTCGACTGAAGCGCTCAGGGAGTTGGGCGTGGTTCAAACGGTGCGTCACTGGACAAGCGTGGTATGACATATACAGGGTAAGTCAAAATAAAAGGGCGCCACCAAGTCTGTCTTGAAACATATCCGTAAAACAGGACCTGGACGGTTAGACGGGACGAGAAGTACGCAGGGTACTACGTCAGGAAAGGTACTCGAGAACTGTCGAGCTCGGACTACAAGTTCGAGAAAGAAATACTTGAATTACTATTTCGGGTAATTGCTGCCACTGCGGGGCGTCGCCAGACCTACCTGCACACTCCAACGCTCAAGTTTCGTCGTACATCAATCTTGACACTAACTGTTTAACCTGGAAAGAGCATGCAAAGGGCGAACACAATAATACGTCCCTTATTCAGATATTCGTCTATTGTCTGACGTTACAAAACGGGCAACGGATACGTCGCCTTAAGTATTGTAGGCCTTAAGCTAGGGCCCCCAGCTGGAGTTAGTGCGTTATTTCAAATGCACACAAACACAAAAACAAATAGTCAACAACAATACGGTCGGCCTTGGTTGGCCCATTAAGCGAACGGCAGGAAGTTAGTGACTAATTAAGCATAATAAAGACGGCCGAAGCTCATTAATTTACAGCGACTGTATCACTAGGTTAGGCCCAGTGCAGAGCAAATATTTAATTATAGGTATAACTGTGGCCGAAGCCCATGAAGTGGTAGTTAAATGTATCGCTTAACTGGGTCATACACAAAGCCAAGGTTTAATCATGAAAGAAAGCGGCCGAAACGCACAAATTTGCAACATTGGGATGTTTAATTTAGATCAAGCACAAGCAAATATCTACTTACAAATGAGAGCAATCAAAATACATAAGTTCACAACAACAACCTCGCTGAATTTAGGCGGGCCCAGAGCCACTGTTTAATTGCATCTACGAGAATGGCCCACGGCACAAGGGATTAGCAGCGGCTATGTTGCAAGCTTGGTTCAAATACAGAGCAAATGTTAGCTATGAATTACAAACGGCCACAACGCCTAAACTTACAGCAATGGCGGGCACGACATCAGTAACATAAATAGCGGTTGATTAGTCACACCAATGGCGACCAGAAATGCGGTAGTTTAATAAAGTAGCCCCGGTTGTAGGCTACATGCATGACAGTTCAGTCTCTCTGCAGGCAATGAATTAGGCACAATAGCGTTAACACACACACGCGATGATAAGTTCGCGTCGTACAAAAAATGGCGATTAGGTTACACAATAATTTGCAACGATACCTGTATTTTTTTGGGCGGCTCTTGAGCGTTGCGTGGCGGCCACTGGCGGTACCTTCAGCACGGGCTAGGTTTGACAGCGGAAGCGGTGCGAAAACATCTTTGGGACCATAATCCGCCTTGGAATGGCGTTTAAACGAAACGGGTCTCGCACATGAGACCAGATACGACGATAGAATCGAGGGCACTCTACACGCTAGCAAAATCCCCTAACCAGTGGGAAGGAAGGAATACTCCTTAAACTACGTTGCCGGACGTGGCCATCGGGGGCACCAAAAACACTTAACGCTGCCTGCGTCGCAGTCAACGGCACTGTCGGAACTCCACTCACGAAAGGCAAACACAGTTTCACAAACAACTTGCTGTAACAGCACGAAAGGAATGCCGACGCCCTCGCAAGAAGGGCGGGACCAACGTCTCGGTGTTGAATCCCCAAAGCGACCGTTAGAAAAACTCGCGGGGAGCAAGCGCGTCATCAGGTGAGGTGACTCTCGACAGCCAATCGCGAGGCGAAGTCTTAGGCGGACGGAACTGGTTTTACCCGCACTAAAAGCGCACGTGTTTGATAAAGGGTGGCCTAAAATGGCAAAAGCAAGACCGCTACGCCCATATACAGGGTGTTCTAATTCGAAAATTGTTGAAATAGGTGATGAGAAGTTAAAAAAATGCTGGTATCGAATTTGAAATACAACCAGGCTGTACTGAAAGCTTAAATAATCGACTTAAATACTGAAGGCTGCAAAATGGCTTAACAGTGTAACTAATGTGTATTTGCTTCTTGCTTTATATTCACAAAATGAGCAACCATACGGTTTTTCTCCTGTATGTGTTTTGGTATGTCTAGCTAAACTACTTCTGTTAGATGTTTTATACTCACATTCAGAACAAGAATACGGTTTTTCTCTAGTATGTGTTTTCATATGTTTCACTAAATTACTCCTCTGAGTTGTTTTATACTCACAAACGCAACAGGTATAAGGTTCTTCGCCAGTATGCGTTTTCATATGTTCAACTAATGTACTTTTTTCTGCTGCTTTATACTCACAAATTGAACACCACAAAGGTGTTTCTCCTGTATGTTTCTTCATGTGTAAAACTAAGGTATCCTTTCGCATTGCCTTATACCCACAAATAGAACAAAAATAGGGTATTTCTCCCGTATGTATATTGATATGTCGAACTAAATTCCTTTTCTCATCTGTTTTACAGTCGCAATATGAATATGTATATGGCTGGACAACAAATTACCCTTCTTTTTTCTTTGATATTTACGGGTTTTGCAGCTCCAAAATGATTTCTCTACAAGGGTTTTATTTTGTAGACATCTAGCATGCAATTCATCTTTCATTTTAAGCTCCTCCTGTTTAATAGTCAGTTCCTGATAGACAAAAGTCCCTGCGATGGTCCGTTCCTGTGAAGGTATGTTTCCAGCTGCTTTATTTTCATTCATTTTGCTGGTCGTTCGATTGCAGCAATTATAATCAACTAATTCATCCTTCAGAATATGGTGTAACTAACTAGGCTAAAGTTGTCTATAATAATGTACAATAATAAACTACCAATAACTTTAGCTGACATTCGTATAAAAAAACCATCATGTTGTAGGTTAATAATTCAGAACGGTTAAATTGAGGCACGATTCATTTTGATTAAAAGTTGAATATAAAAGCAATAAAACTACCTAGACAAAAAGAGTTATTTTACAAATAATAATTCTTAATTAAAGACTTTCAGTAGAAGCTGCAGACCTTGCTGTGTATGTCATTTTAAGATTGTAAAGGGTGTTCTTTTAAATTTGACGTCAAAGTCGGCTCTGAAGAGTTCACTGTGAACGTACTACATCGGCTGCTATAACCAAATGTCTCTTTGCGTTTGTTGTCATTTAGTAAATTGTGTATTCCGTTAGCGAAATATCTTAAGTACAGTACAGTTTGTTTTAATAATTTTAACTAAAACAGAATCTTTCTTTACAGAATATCATCTTCTCTAGACAGACAGATGTATTTTGTAATCCCTACCTGTCAGTTATTAGGCAATACCCACCCTATCCATGATCGTTTTTTGAAGAGTTTCGGCAGGAATTTCCAAACGTTTCGTTGAATTGTAACACTTTTCGTTATGCTTTGAATCACTGCGTTGAAGTTTTTCGTGAGAGTGGATCCGTTTCACGCAAAGAAGGCAGCGGCCATCCTCCGAGAAGAAGGGCAGAAGTAATTGAAAATGTAAGACATATTATGGAAAATGCCCCTCGAACCTCTGTACGTCAACTGTCTCAACAAGTTCAGTTGGTAGTTTGAAGGTAAAAGACAAAAGTGTATATTTGTTGAAAAATCAACGACGATTTTTTTCAGCCACTTTGACTGCAGAAAGGTATTGAGCAGAGCTTTTACGGTCCTATTTCGAAGAGCTTCATGAAGATGAACTCAGTTTTGGTTGTTTCCAACAAGACGGGGTCACTGCGCATGCAACACTTGATACAGTAAATATGATACGAGAATTTTTCGACAGACGGATTATTAGTCGAAACATACCAATACCTTGTCTTACCATATCTTGCAATATCACGCCATACGATTTCTTTCTGTAGGCAAAAAAAGATTTAAAAATTTATTGGAATATAAGCCTGTATGACACGACGCTAAATTTTGTGCAAAATTTACTTGTAAATTTTCAAATAAATTTACTGATAATTTGTTTTTCAAAAACACAATTTCCTGTTTGCAACGTGTGCTAAATTTGATGTTAAATTTGGCATGCGCGCATGCGTAGTAGCAAACATTTTAAGTGGAAACAGTACCCTCTAGAGGGTATTGGTTGAACTATGCGTTTGTTTTCATGTTATTTGTCGTGTGTTAGCTATTTTCTGAGGTTGGGTTAAGGCATTTATAGTCTGTTTACTAAACATAAAAACACAAAGTGGCCTCTGATTTCTAAAATTTCATGAGTGTACTCCCAAAATGCATCTTTTGTCTAGGAATGTACTTACAAATAGTTACTAAAACAAATAGGTTAAGAGTTTGATATTTAATTAGTATCTGGCATAACTACCTTTAAGGATGTTAAACAAATACTGTGTTGGATACTATTGATGTAGAATTTATTAATAGGTATTGTTATTACATTTTATAAAACTCCAGGCAAGAATTTCCAGAATAATTATGTACTTTGACACTGAAATAATGAGATTTATTAATTGTCATTTTTAAATTCCAAGTCAACCACAGTATAAACATCAATCAGTAGGGACAGCTAGCTTAATTTTGATGTCCGATTTCCAGTACGCATGTCAGTGGTTTGGCGGTCCTTCACAAATTTACCGACCGCGGAGCGGCACTCGCTTTCCGTAAGCGCCGGTGCGGAAATCAGCTGTAGCCATTTATGACTGTTGTTGTTAAACGTTTTGAACAAAATTTCGAAAAATTACTTTTACTGGAAAATACTTTATCAGACTTCAACATAATATTCAATTCAGCAACTCTAAACCATCCTTGTGAAAATTTTCCCCACATTTATTTAGTGAAACTGTATAGTAGAATGAGAGTATTTTATTCCCACAAATTTATCAATGACAATTTCAAATTTACTAATAGCAAAGGTGAAAGAACACATAGGAAAGAAATAATTTGGCAACATGCATAGATTAGTTTTCGGCCGATTCTGATACCAATTTTTAGTTTCATTTCTTACTTTGGAATTTTGAATAAATATATGTACCTAGTGTTATGTTAAAAGTCAACACGCTTATTTAATTTATTTTAAAGAGTAATGTTTGGATTACAGGGGCCAAATTATTATTTTATTGTAAATTATTTTTAGAATTTTAATATTGGGTTGTAATAAGTTAGCCAGAGGGTTATAAGTTTGTTTTATTTATCCAGTTCTTCGATCATTTCTGGTGTGAAAAAATTAGTTACAGTTATGTATGTATATTAAATAATTGATTTAAGATAATTAAAAACAGTAATAGTAGTAAGCTTAATATCATCTCTGTATTTTTTTTCATTTTATATTTTTAGTTTTATTGAGGAATTTATACTCTTTACTTTTGTTTAGTTCTTATTTGTACTACAAAATAAAAAATATACCTTATAAACAGTATGAAAAAATTTTAATACCTGACCGTCATGATTTTGCATTGCTTCAAACACAAAATTACAAGTCGTTAGTATGACGCTGAAGTTTTGTATTTAGACTTATTCTTTCATTACAAACAACTTTTTGTTATAACATTTGCCTCTAATATCAAAATTAAAGATACTTATCTCTTTTGCTATTTTCACATTTTATAATTTATAAAATTTCTAATTTCTCCATGGCACTATGGTTTTTATAAGAAGCTAAAACTTTTATAAAGAATGACTTCTACGAAAAATAAAAAATAAACTGTTGTCCCTCTTGTAAACTCAATCCGGGGACATACTGTCTTAATGTGTCATTTATACAAATATTTACAGGTAGAAATCGGCATTTTATTCATTTTTCTCGTAGTTACTACCATCACAGAATAATACCCTAAATCAGAATGGCCTCTCTGTGTCGGCGCTTTTGATGTCAGCATACTCAATTTTTGTGACCTTGAAATTGTCCGCCATGATCCTAGTGGTGTGCAGAGGCGGTAAATTCAAAATTATGTGCCTAAATTTTAAACTGAACAGAAATAATCCGTACGTTTAAAGTCCATGTAATTTATATGGAAATGCACAGTACACAATGTGCCACCAAAAGATCTTTTCTGTGCACTCATATTAAATTAATATTTTTTTGTAATACCTACCTGTTAAATATTTCTTTAAGGACTGGTTACTACTGCGTAAGCAACCTCTTTACGGCCCGGCCGTAAAAAGTGTCCGTAAAGACCACGGCCTGCTAAATTGTGTGCCAAACGTCAAAGTGACGTTTGTCACACAAATCCAGCAGCAAGCAAGCCTTCAACTCCACATAGAAGAAGGCTCAAAAGACTGCTATAACTCCTGAACATACGCTAAAATAACTTGCGCATTCAGAATCTTAACGTCTTTAGGAATATCTTCATCATTTTCTACAGATGTCATAAGTTACGAGCTGGTTACAACTTAAAACTGCTTACAACCATACACGAAATTGGAAATAACTGACATTTATAAACAACAGTTGCAACGTTCTACGCACTCTCAATCATTCTAAAATGTCATTACACAAACCTAGCGTTTTGATGAAAATAAATTAGAAAAATATAGATACGACCGAATTGTATGTAGGTATTACAAAAACTATTGTACAATACACGTCCGTTAGGGCCTTTACTGCCTCGCCAGTATTATTCGACTCGCTCTTCGAGCTCGTCTCACAAATTCTCTGGCTCGGCAGTAAAGGCTATCCTAACGGACTTCTACTGTAAAATACTATAAAACCACTGCACAAAAAAACATAACCTTCTTATAAGGGGTCATTGACCACTACAACTACACGTGTAAAATATGGAAACAGCTGACTACACACCACCAGAACTCGCGCATGCGCAAAGAAAAAACTAGCTGAATTTTAAGCCGACAGGCCATTCTGTATTATTCTGTGCTACCATGGTGTAAAGAATATAAGGTGAAACGTTCTCGGAGATGCGCAGTCGTCCAGAAAGTAGAGAGAAGTCAACCAATCCCCGATGGGCCTGCTCAGGAAATCCATCATGGCCGCGATCATGGTGTAACCATGGTTGCGATCGTACACAGCAGCAGACGACGCAAATAACACTGACGCATGCTGTGGGCGCATTGTGCTTGGACGCTTGTTTCTATTGTCATTTGGTGTATATTTTTCGAAGAGAATTAATAAAGTTGAAACAATGCCAACGAATATTTAAAAAATCTACAGCCCTCTAGACGTTGAAAGTTTTCGATCATACGGTATAATATTATGAACTTTTTTGATGCTACTACAACTGCCCTTTTATTTTCCTTTATAAATCTTCATTTAAAATTCGCGCCCTTTGCAGGCCCAGCTCTTATTGGTTGAATTTGAGGTCCGCCCACATTCTGCGGAGCGTTACACCTTGTATTCGTTACACCATGGTTACTACCGTCAGAATCGCCAGGATAGTCTTTGCTAATGTGAAGCATGTGGTCAATTTTCAAATTTTAGCGCTTTTTCTGCTAGCGCTATCTAGTGACAAGTTAGTGAAGGATCGCCAACATAGGCATGTTGGTTTTAAAACTTGACATAAGAACATCAAAGGGGGTCGACGCTAGCTGTCCCTACTGATTGTAGTTTATACTGTGAGTCAACTTTATACAGGTGTGGAAACCTTTGCAAAACAAAATACAGAATCCCTAGCACAACAATTTTACATATATGTCAACTTCAAAAAAATTTAAATGTTTTTGTATTTATTGAGTGGCCTATATCTTAGAGATCCTTAAATGTATCTTAGATAGGAGCGCCAAAATATTTATATACAAATTATTGTTTAAAGGGACTCGCAATGTCTTAGAAAATGAGTACTCTTTAAGAGGTGCTCCATATATAGCCCATAAAAACTTGATTCCACTTTGTATAATAACTTCAGGAGAGCAATTCTTTTGATGAAACACTTCCGCTGAGCGCTGTAGATCTTGACGATTTTGGATCAACTTGGAACCTTTTTTTACCGCGATTGAAAAGCGCAGATGTTGTATCGCATCCCGTTATAGCGTGTGCAAATAAAATGTTTGCAGTTCGTGTATCCACCGATCTTATTGGGAGAATACATTTTTGTTCGAACATTGCCTTTGTCGGGTTTTAAAAAAGAATTCGCTGATCTGTAGTAGCACGTGCAATAAGGATAACAAGCAAATCCACATCTTCTCCTACAACAACAGTTGTATTTGTACGTGATGATTCAAGTGCAGTCTCTATTATGAGGACGTCGGCACCGTCCCGAGCTTGCTTAGTAGCAATGTTCGAAGCAGCAAATTTTTGTATCAACATCGAAATAAATCTATGCAGGTCCACGATTTGCTATAAATTTTTCTTGATTCATTGGTACCGGCATCATATCATGAAAGAAGACATTAGAAGAATCGGAAAGTGTATCGCATCGTCGAATTTGTTCAATTGCTTTGATATTCTTGGTCGAATCATCATAGCCATCAAATACGACTATTATATTGGAACTGTAATGTCGTTTTAGATAATCAATACATTTATCAAAAATGGAATGGAAAACATATTTTGTTGCCAAATGACACGATGCAATAGAAAACCACCGTCTATAACATATGTATCGTTTCCAGAGTTTATTTCAATGCTGATTGGTTCAAAGCAGTTGCTGTTCTTGCGAGTATAGTCTTTACGGCATTCAACATGAATAGTCACAGAATTCACGTTAATCAAAAGTTCCAAATGTCCGTCGTTTCTATCTACACTGGCATTTCGTAAAGTTTTCAAACCGCGGTCCACACTCACAGTATCACCGATTGCATTCGATCTTCCACAAATAAAACAATTATTATTATCCGCCATTGCAATAATTAAACTACACCACGTGCTACAACACAGCCGAAACACGTCTACGTCGTGTAGAATTCTTGCTTTATACTGAGGAATGTGACCGTTGTCTGAGGGACACCGAGGGCGATTATGCCATCGACGAAAAACATCTGCCAGATAATAGGCTAGATTTTCTGATGTTGACGCATTGTGAGCTCTCTAACTTGAAAACGGACGGTCCTGCGTAAAAAGTAAAAGTTGCCATTTTTGTAGAGAATTTTCCGCTCTATATTTTTCTACATTTTTGTACAACTAATAGCAAGCGAGATATAAGCGAAAAACTGATTTCGGTGACCTTTGACCAGGTATAACTTTGTTAGCGGTCACGATATCGATGGGGACTTTTCACACGTTATTTATAACGTCAAAATGAAGGTGTATGCAAAAATCCAGCATGGTCCTAATTTTTTTGAAGTGAAACCCCAAAGTTACTGGGCTATTACGTGGATGGGTATTTAGCAAACTCTGTACTAAACAAATTTAAATGTAATTATTGTGCAGATGTACTTTTAAAATGTTCAGAGGAGCCTTTAGAAGAAAATGAAGCTTTAATTTTTGCTAAAGATTACAATATTACTCACATAAAATATTTAAAACGACCATCTACTGAATTTTGATATAAAAAGTTTCCCACATTTTATGAAAATTATATATTATCTAACAGTGTAACTGTAAATATACAAAAAGAATGTATAACAATTATGAAAGATTTTAGAAATTTAACCTGCGAAACTCATTTACATTATCTCACTTCTTTTTTTATTAAAATTATGATTAACAGAATTCACACAAATATAATTCAAAAAGTTTATTATAATAATTCTAAAAATAAACTTCGAATTTTGTCATCTCAATAAGGCAGGCTGAAATTAAAGCTTCATTTTACGATGTTCTACAGATTTTACTCGAGATCTTATTAACTAAAAATATATTAAACATTTAATAATGATTTATTATTGTCTGAATGAGCCCAAACGCAGTGTTTAACGCAAGTTCGGGCGGCATTCCTGCTAGGAAGATCTGCACGCATCTCACAATAACGCGCGAAATTTTAAATGCAGCATGCGCCGTGGGCTTTAGCTAATAACTACAATATTACATACCCGAACGGAAAGTAAGAGGGGACTCAGAATTTTTTAATTGATGGTATAGCGAGACTTTGATTTTTATTTATATGTCGGTTTAGCGAGGTTTTAGTGTTGTATGAAAAAGATTAGAAAATGACATATCTTTGAATTTTTGCCTTCGACCATACCTCAAAGTTGATGCTGCCTTCATTTTCGGACGACCTATCGTATGAAAAAAATCCAAGACTTCAGGAAGGTTCCTGGCGACCGGAATCGTGTACACACAATAACATACGTACACCGCACAGCTCGTTTAGGCACCCCCCAATGCGAGGGAGGGATTTAGTGGGCTGGTATAGTGGGTTCATTAGTCGGTTGACACAAAATTTTAGAGATATTTGCCTCAGAGTGGTTTTCGATATGAGGGAATGTCAATACTTCGTACACTTCGTGTCGAAGTATTTAGGGGAATCGACAACATAAAATTTATGATTTATCAGGCACCCACCTTGGTTGTTTTATAAGATATTCATAATCATAACACACGCTCTAGCAAAAGGGCGCGTTCAGTCGGAGCAGCGCTGTCTCAGCGGTCGCTTTTTGCTGAGTTGCAGCAGCTACGAATGGCTGTACGACCTTAGTTAGCGAACGCTATGTTTACAAACAGAAACGTCAGTTATGTTGTGATTGCGTAGTGACATATTTTTGCCAGGACAAGGGCTGCAAAATTTCCATTTAAATGTGGATGAAAATAATTATAATGAGGATGGACCTCAGACCTCATGAAGAATTTTGAGTTTGAGCATTTAACTCTTGTCAAAATTTCTTTCCCAAAATGTGCCTCTACAACTTCGCCGTTAATGCAGATATGCAGCACGGTCATTTTAGGCTACAATTTTGAAAATTTAAAACTGCGCTTTGCGGTTATCTCCCACCACTCTCGCTGAGTAATCTAGCGGAAAGGAAGCGAAAATAAATTTGCTGGAAAAAATGGCAACCGCTGCCCCAGCGCTGTCGCTCAGCAAGGCGTTCTGTGCAATCGCCAACGCAGCGCTGCTTCAGCGCTCTCCCGACTGAACGTGCCCAATAATTTGTATCTATACAAAGTTAACACAACTTATAGTCAGCGTAGTGGGTTTTATAGCGGGCTGAGGCAATATAATGAGTTACCTGACCAAATAAAATCTTCTAAAAATTTGCAAACATTTAAGAATATGTGTAGAGTGTACATTAAGGAAATAATTTTATTTTAGAGTTCAGATATCTAGCTTATAAGGTCTATAATAGATGTACCTATATTTTTGTATATATCTAGCCATGTACTAATAATAAAGATTATTATTATTATTATAAAACTAAGAAAAATATGTACAACAGCTGTTAAATGTTCTCACCGCACAAGTTCTTGAACTAGCAATGTCACCCTGAGGTTATCGTACTAATGTTTTTCTCTTGTATGTATCTTCATATGTTGAACTAAATCACTTTTCTGAGCTGTTTTATACTCACAAATTGAACAAAAATAAGGTTCTTCGCCTGTATGTTTCTTCATGTGTTGAACTAAATGACTTTTCTTACTGGTTCTATACTCGCAAATTGAACATGAATATGGCTTTTCACCTGCATGTGTTCTTATATGGTTAACTAAATGACTTTTCAGAGTTGCTTTATACTCGCAAATTGAACATCAATAAGGTTTTTCTCCTGTATGTATCTTTACATGTCGAACTAAATCAGTTTTCCGAGCAGTTTTGTACTTGCAAGTTGAACATGAATAAAGTTTCGCTCTTGTATGTATTTTCATATGATGAATTAAATTACTTTTATCAGCTGTTTTATGTTTGCAAATAGGACATGAATAAGGTTTTTCTCCTGTATGTATCTTCACATGTCGAACTAAACCACTTTTCAGAGCAGTTTTGTACTCGCAAATTGAACATGAATAAGGTTTTTCTCCACTATGTTTCTTCATATGTTGAACTAAACCACTTTTATCAGCTGTTTTATGTTTGCAAATAGGACATGAATAAGGTTTTTCTCCTGTATGTATCCTCACATGTCGAACTAAACCACTTTTGAGAGCAGTTTTGTACTCGCAAATGGAACATGAATAAGGTTTTTCTCCGCTATGTTTCATCATATGTTGAACTAAATGACCTTTCTTACTTGTTCCATATTCGCAAATTGAACATGAATAAGGTTTTTCTCCTGTATGTATCGTCATATGATGAACTAAATAACCTTTGTGAGCTGTTTTATATTTGCAAATTGTACATGAATAAGGTTTTTCTCCTGTATGTATTGTCATGTGTCGAACTAAATTACCTTTCTCAGCTGTTTTATAGTTGCAAATAGTACATGAATAAGGTTTATCTCCTGTATGTATCTTCATATGTTGAACTAAATAACTTTTATCAGCTGTTTTAAGCTTGCAAATAGAACATGAAAAAGGTTTTTCTCCTGTATGTATCTTCACATGTCGAACTAAATCACTTTTCTGAGCAGTTTTGTACTCGCAAATTGAACATGAGTAAGGTTTTTCTAGTGTATGTATCCTCATATGTCGAACTAAAGCACTTTTATGAACAGTTTTATAGTCGCACATTGCACATAAATAAGATTTTTCTCCTGTATGTAAATTCTTATGTTGAATTAACCGACTTTTCTTAGCTGTTTTATACTCGCAAAATAAACATAAATAAAGTTTATCCGCTGTATTTGTTTTCATATGGTTAACTAACTCATGTCTCGCTACTGCTTTATTTTTGTAAACAGAATACGGACTCTCGTCTTCTGCTTCTTTTTGCAGACCTTCCAAATAAACTCTTCTTCTGTAATGCTTCCGTCTGCTGCACACGCAGAAAGCAGTTCATCTTTTACATCAACCTCCTCCTGTTTGATATTCAATCCGTGATTAGTTTTGTTGTCGACAGTGCCTTTGATAATACCTTGTTGTACAAGTAAGTTTGGAACTACTTTATTTTCTTCAGCTTGCATCAGTCCTTCATGTAAGTTTGTGGCTATTACACTAAACAAATTATTGTCAAGTAATTCCTGCTTCACGTCCATTACGATTCTGAAAAGAAAACGCCAAGCAACATTTAGTTAGGTTAAGTTGCGTATGTTTATTTGCAAATTCGAAATTTCCTGTAATTGAGTTCCAACGGGTTTACTTACGTTGAATAACGTAAAATTCGAAGAAGCAACTAATACCGAGACGATCTAGCAGTAAAAATGATTGATAACTACACAAACCACTTCGGCTCAAACAAAATGGATTATATCAC